>QYTT01095666.1:7575-22207 GCA_006980735.1 Dasypogon diadema
AATCTCAACTTTCATTTGCATTTGGCGTGAATCCGCCAAAATTAAATTAATTAAAAAATTTCATTGGTGAAAAAATCGTAAGCGGGCTTGATGGCGGCCTGAATAATTTTCGGAAGCGGTGGTTCATGCTGTTACGAATCTAGTCGTCCTTCAGTCTTAGATAGTTGCCACGAACACCAGCTATCTTGCGGGTAGTATGAATGTGGAGGATTTTCATTTGTTGATATATTATGAAAATATGTTGCATATATGGATTTTTTAATATTATCAATACTGCCACAGTTATTTCGAATCGCTAAGCCGAAGTATACTGTCAGTTTATCCATTAATGCATCAACAACTGCTTTGCACGTTTTTGTATCACCGTCTCCCACATAAAAAAGCATACTTTACATTGTGTAGCGCTTCAGATTTCTTGAACATGTCAACGATGGCATCCACTTCCATCTTTCTTGAAGTTTCGTGATGATTGACCGAGCAATGTTCTTTCTGGCTTTCAAACCATTATTGGTATGCTGCGGTATTTTTTTTGCGGTTCATGGACTTCGCACTTCTTACAGTATACGAACTTTTCACCTCGGTGCTAATGACTTGAATGACTGTAAAGTATCCGACCATCGTAGCAACTCCAAAAAGAGAAGAAAGACTGCGTTTCATCCAGGTGTCATCTCCTGTTACAACTAGTCCTTTTGATAAATCTAAATGTTTTTCGGTTTCAATAGTTTCTGTAACTTCTTCCTCGGCAGCTTTCTTCAACGATGCTTCAGTCACAGCTTTTGTTGCCACTTCGATAGCGTCGAAAGCAGTCTGTGAAACTGGTTAAGGCTCTAGTATTGCCACACTTCTTGCATGGTAGTATGGTTTTTTCAAAGCTAGACTTCAACTGCCAAAGAATGCTGAATGTGGCTTTCAATGACTGCATTCGCTTCGTCTATGTCTTACCATAGATTCTCCCATATATCTCCTTTCATCAACTCATTTTTTGGTTGTTCCCTTGAGACATATTTGACTCGCTGACGACTTAAATTCTTGTACAACCTAATTCATAGGAATGAACCTAGGTACCTCTCTAATAGAATCCAATTTCTAATTTCAGTCAACGCAGGAATCTTCTATTGCGTAAACAAAACGCCTATTTATCTCGTATGTAGTATTTATAAGCGAAGATGAATATACTGAATTGATATTAGAGTCACAGTTTTTGCAATAAATGTCAAGCCTCAAATACAGCCAACGTACGTGGATTTGATACCAACTTTTTCGCCGACGTGAGATGTAAACTTGGTCTCACTTTCCACTTTATATTGTCGTAGCGGAGGTTTCTTTTTTCTTTGGTGATGGGTTTTTCTTTCATTTTTAAGTCCTTTCATATCCGTTGAACGTCGTTTTACACCACTCATTTTATAAAACTAAGCAAAGTTATGAGCAGTATAACACCAAAAACGCAATAAAGTTTAACCGTCTCCTCTATCTTTATCTTATAGTGCAATCTACAGATTTAAATGTTTTTCCCATGATCAGTAATGTAGTAGCCCCAAAAATACTGACCTCATGCAGAAATTATGAGCCGCATCCTGTGCTTATGCTACCCGCGCGAGCCGTCAAATTACGGCCATGCGCAGACTAACATTTTTACTTATAATTGCGTTATTTTTCAGAATTTTTCTGTAACTCTTTCACTCCAGTATTCTTGACTCTATACTTTAGTAATTTTCCGTAAAAATATCGACATTTTTGAAAGCTGAGAACGTATGTAATGTAAGAACTTCTTTTCTGAATTTTTAAAATATATTAATTAAGTTTACATTACGTAAATGAAAATAATATAAAACTCAACTAACACATATATATCGCATAGAACACACTCTTTTATCTGAGATCGTTGATATATGGCCACCTCCACTAGGTCCGAAGATATCAGCCCTTTCACCATTTAGTCGCGTTTTTGAACGCCCTCTTACCCTTCAACTACTACATCTTATTCTACTACCGCATAGGGAATGCACCTGCCTTTCATTTAAGACCATAAAGATACCGGTATTCCGTTTAGGTTTCGAGATATGAACCTTTTCACCAATCAACTGGATTTTTGAACACCCCCTCGTCCTGCAACTAACTACCAAACTTTATTGCACTACTGCTTAAAGAATTCATCACCTTTCATTTGACCCTAATTTTCGAATTACTTAGTAATAGTTTACTAGTTAAATGTTACGTGACTAGTTAACTACTAGTTGACATTAAGTAGTAAAGTAAAGTAGTTACTTTAACTACCTAAGTACATTGCATAACTAGTTGAGTACTTGTTAGGTTTTTTAACGTAACTCCATCTCCAGTATTGGTAATTACCGTGAAATATAGCTAATTCCAGTTAGTTACACTCGCGCAAGTAATCGCAACTGTATACTTACTAGTTGAAATTTGGCTTTCAAGTGGTATTCAGAATTCTGCCCGTAAGCTACCCTGAATATCTGTTCTGAAAAGATAGTTGACTTTATTCAGTGGACTTTTAATTTAAGAAAGGTCAGTTTATTTTAGAGGCAAATATCTCAAAAACTTTCTCTAGTGGTATTTACCTCTAAATCCTCTTGAATGGAATAACATCCGAAGAACCCTTCTTATGGTGAACTGTGGAAGACGGTGGATTGCATAGACATAATCTTTTAGTGCTCACAAAGGTCTGCTACCATTTATCAGTGTCTAAAAATCCAACTTTCCTCGGAATTTACAATGACAGAAACAGACGTTCAAGTAAACGAGAACCTAACGAAGTCATGCAAAGTTTCGAGCAGATGGAAAAACACAAGACGATACTGCACAAGACAGAAGCTTTGCCCATCATTTGTCACCCAAATTGTGGGTACGTCATTAGTTAGAGAAAAAAAATCGCTAAAATAAAGTCGAATCGCCGAAAATAAACTTGCCGTGTACACAGCCAGGGGGAATGAAGAGCCGCCATATAGACTGAATGGTCGGCAGTCGCTCAAGCTCAAGCTCAAGCAAGTATAAAATGTGGTCGAAGATAAATTTAGCTATTGAAATTTATATGCTTGCATTATGTGAATGTTCCCTCGTCAAAAACATAATATGCAGAAAATCCAGCAGGAATGAACTACTTTCTTTTCTCCCACATAGAGAGAAGTGCTGAAAAGCAAAGGGCTCAGGTGTTCTTAAGGGACCGGGTGGCCATTTCTTCACATATTGAAACAATAGATTTAAATCTAGGTCGCATAACAAACTATTTACTGTTACGACAAATTAAATTCTGTATCTACTTTGGGAGCTGGTCTAATGTGCTGGCTCTGGATATGCTGCTGTGACAGTCCTTTGTGGTGGTATGATAGGTATTCAAAAGTGTTTCAGTTTGTAGGGCACTTAAATGACTGAACCCTGAAACTTTGCAGCGTTATATGGGACAATACTCCAACTATTAGCATAGTAGGTACATACGAAACGCATTGACAGATATGTTTGCTTGCTGTCATGTTATAATAGTAACTACATAAGTGATTACGAAAATGTGCTACCTTCTGCACAGATTCCATAAATTTCAATCCTAATTAATTCCCTTGACAAATTGGTGTCCTTGGGAGGCAAAAAATGAAAATCGTTAACTCTGGCCATTTATTTCGGTAGTGGCGTTTATCCTTTGCTATCAGACCCCAATTGAATAAATCAAAACTACTTACCACCCTTGACAGCACGGTGGCGGCTAGTCCGAAAGAATGGAAAAATGAGAAATCTTCCATCCCATTACTTCCATCTTTGTGCTTTTCTGTTACGAAAACGTCTGTGAATTGAATCCTTTTAGTATTACCCCCATCTTTGCGGTTTCTTATTAAAGAGGGCGCAACAACACTAGGAAGTCCATAATTTATGGCAGGATAATGTTCTCACAGTTGCGTTTAACGTTGCCGAAATTTCATTGCGGCGATATTTTCTCGTTTTTATGTGGCACTGATTTATGTGAGTACAAGGTGAATTCGCCGGGTTTTCTTCACTTAACTAGAGGAAAAGGAAGTTTAGAGTTTACTTTCGCTTATCTTAATGCATATTCCTTAAAACTTTATTAATTTTCGCTTTCCTCAAGGCTTATGATGACGTGGTGAGCAAAATTACGGAAATTTTAATATCTTTCGCAACCTCTGTCGCACTGAAGTTTTTTTCTTGTAAATTATTTTAGGCTCTTTCGCTAGATAAGTTTGCTATGAGATTTTATTTGATTTTAAATAATTTAAATCTGATTACGGAAATAATTTGCTTTCTTTTTGGTGAGAGCATTTGAAAAGCTTTAAACATGTGTGGGTTTTATTCATGGGCATTTACGCGTAGATTTGCGTTGTCTACACTCCGGGGTAGACAACGCGTAGACAATGTAGATAATGCATAGTTTATGCAGACACGCCCTATTCATGTGCTTGTGATATGTCGCAGCTGATTTAACAGATTCAAATAAACATAAATTTTTCTATTCATTGGCATATAAAAGAATTACTTTGACATTTTGTTAAACCCAAGGGGGCAAACAAATATTTTAGCTAAATAACTACGCTGTATGGCGCTAGTTCTATAATTTTTCCATACAAAATATGACATTTTAACTGGGATTTATCTATTTGTGTACATATTTATTTAATATAGAGCTAAATTGGACAGTTATTATTCGCATATTTGGCACATGTAAATCCATTTGAGAAACTTATAATTTCTATCATAAATTGTGATCGTGTTGTGGGAATAAAACAGGAAGTCCCTGTTCGCTGTATACGAGCTTCTTGCCTGTCCGTTATTGTAGTGGCTTCCTAGTTCGCGGAGGGGGACAGTAGACAATAATATATCTCGTTATGTCTATTTATTTTTAACATATGCAATGTGTGCTTTTTCCTTAATTCGCTGAACATTTTGCTCAGTCACTGTCATTGTACGATTGTAAAAGAAAATGAGAAAGATATACTGATTGCAAAAATTGGTCCTGTGATTCTTTAATGGAATGCTTTAGGGCGCTCCGTCCATAGTATTCAAGTCATTGCGTGAAATAGCAAATTGACCAGTCCATCTATTAGAGGTCAGTAGTAAAAACCGAAAACTTGAACGAACCCAATTTCCACGGTTTATAGACTACAAGAGTTGCCAGGTTTTTAAATTGAATTGCTATTTTGTAACGTCACTCTGAATATTTTGCTTCCAGAGCTTTTCAGTGGTAGCGATTTTGCAATAAGTGACGTAAATTTAGGTGCTTAAATGAACACTAACATGTAAAATAAACTCTGATTTTATTACATTAAAAATTGCTACCAAAACAGTGTAAATATATTCTTCCTGTGATAAAGATTCAAGATTGTGAGTTGAATGTCGGAGTAGTTCAGATAGGACCCAATATCTATTGTTTACATTGATTACGTGGATTACATTGTCTACGTGGAGTATTGTGATGTAGACTACGTCATTATTTACGCGACGACAATGGGGTAATTTACGTTGTGTAGACGATTTGCTCATAATTTCCTTGATGTGTTTTCCCCGTGCGCTTAGCGCATGCGCTGTAATGCGCTTCATAACACACGAAAGGCATTGGCATTTTCGAATAGTTAACAAGAGGTGTCAAAACGATGTTAATTTTTTAAATTTTTATAAAAGTTTTACTGCTCGTAATAATTTAACTCTTTTTACTGGCGCCAATCATAAAAATTCCAAAAGTTTGTAATAGTCCTCATGACTTTGGACCAATTAGTATGTCCAAAGTCCTAGAAAGGCTTCTTTTTATGACAGTGTATATTTAAATATATTATGTGACAAGCGTAGGTAACTATTCTAGCTATATACGTAATGAGAGGTTGTCTGAGAGCATATAACTGTTTCCTAGGGTTTCACAGGGTTCGATTTTGGAACGTTTTTTTTGTTTGTTATGTACATGATCTAATCAACATCCCCAAATATGATACTATTAAGTTCTATGGTAATGATGTTAAACTATTTTTACATCATGTAATTGTACATTCAATGTACTACAATTTAATTTATAAGATAGTTGATTGGTTCATACAAAAACTTCTTCAATCTAAAGGAAATACAAAATACCTTAAAAACAGTAATGAAAAAAACTTTTAATAAAGGGTTGAGTTGTGTCTGTCACTGACGATAGACATGCGCCGCAATAGTACTAATGTTATACTTCGTTTTTTGAAATAGATTTTATATTGTGTTCGCTGCCGTGTGTGCACAAGTTAAATTAACACAGCTCGTGACCAATAGGTTTCCAACCAGGGGGAAGGGCTTTTCTATACTCTAGCTAATTTTGCACACTTAAGAAAATTTTATTCATTTTCCTTTGTTTCTCCTTTGCACACCTTTTCTACCAAAGATTATGATCCATCTCTCACCAAAAGATTATTGTTACACTTAAAACATTCCGATTGATTAGGGCTTAAGAGATTTTTAAAGAAAATTAGCTGGTTTGCCTGTTTTGGGATGTACGCCTTTATTTCTAATAGCTACAAAATATTTGACCAAATTATAACTCTTGGTGTACGGAAAATTACACGAGAGCTATGAGAACCAAGCAAATGACTTTTCGGGTTTACAAGAAGAAAAAGTGTCCGCAAACAAAATAAACAAAACCCAGTCCCAGTTCAATCAGAACATTAGAAAAATAGTGTTTGCATGTCCTGAAGGCAGCGAAGTGAAGTCTCTCAAAAACAATTTCACTTCCTCCCCTATACTACGTCTTAATTATAACGGGAATGTGTACACAGATTTGTTGGAAAAGGTGAATATTTCAGCTGCTACTTCACTGTAAGTTCGTATATTCAACATAATACGCCAACCCCACATGGAGCTTTTGAAGTACTTGCGAACCTGAATGTGTCCAAAGCCATATGATGGGATCTCGTCTAAAGTGCTGCACCTCTACCCTAAGGAAAATGTTACATTTTTTTTAAACAATAGAAAAAATAATAACGATAGATTTTGTCTAAGGTCTTTTAGACTCTTATTAATGAAATACCTCGATTGTAATAAACAAATTCACGATATCCAGTATGGCTTTCGTACCGGGCACTCAATTGGTGACTTGATGACGTTCGCTAATGATCATTAGTATCATTATCTCCATAATTATGCGAATCGGGAATACTTGCGCTTGATATCTTGACAGCCTTCGACAGAGGTGACACTCTGTCCTTTTAGTCTAAGTTCCAGCATTTGGTTTTGACTATTCGATTGGAAGTTTCCTTTCGAACCCTTCCATCCATGTTCCAACGTCAATGCCAGCATGCCACAGTGCTCTGTATTGTCCCGCACTCTCTTTGTACTTTTCTTCAATGATCTCTTATTCTTCTTCTCCCATCAAATTCACAGTTTTGTGGACAACAGAACCTTTGGTTTCGCATGTTCATTTAAACCAGTTGGTAACTCTCGTGGAAATGCTTCTGAGAATAATTGAGCACCTATGATTGCATCGTTCTACGATGACATTATAAAGGTTCGCGCCTTGGGCAGGACAAATCGTGCCGAGTTTAATATATTCAGGACCCAAAGTTCCCTAATTTCTCCCACAGCGATAGTCGAGTTAGTTGAGGCGCACATTTGCAAATTTTCTCCTCTATGGTCGCGGGTTCGAGCAAAGAAGAGGGTTATTTATTTGTGTACCAGTGGTTAATAAAAATCATTTGATGAGAATTGTACTTATAAAGCCACTGGGTTGTTACACAGCCAAAAATTGTGTTACTGTGCAACATTTGTCACGTTATAGTTCTCAACCTCCTGTTCTCCAAATTTTTTTTTCGTCTAAGCTGTGCTTGGTGCACCGTAGGGTTGTCCTCTGAGCTTTGGAAATATCTTAAAAAACACCCTAAAAACCCCCCTCCGCCTCACTTCATAATTGAGGTGAGCATTCTAAACTCTCTCAACTTGAACATCTTAGGGTTTGAGTTCAAGTATCTAATAGTTCAGTTAGACGATCACATCTTTGCTATTGTAAAGAATACGATGAAGTTCATGGGCCTCCTGCAGCGATTCAAGAAATACTTTAACTCATTTGATCTAGCGATCATCGATAAGGCTTATATCAGACGCAGACTTGTTATCTTCATAGTCGTCGTTGGGCAAAACCCAAAAGAAAGCATTTAAGTTTATTGGCGACGAGACTATTACCTCTGACGCTCTTCTGCCGCTATCTTAATGGATATTGTTCCAACGAACTTTCCGATCTGAATCTTTGTAGATCAATCGCTATACATAACACCCGTGCATATCTTCATATCTTCGTGCTGGTAATGAAGGTAATACCCAGCAGAACAGAGAAATTTCGGGATTCTTTCTTGAGCAGAACTATAAATACGTGGAGCATGTTACCATCTTTTCTTTTCTCCGTCAAATATAGGCCGCAGTTGTTTACGAATAATATGCACTGGCACTTTGGTCGATCTTCTATTCCCTTTTTGTGCATAGCATCACAGGACAACCACTTAGCTTTGGTTACACCGTAAAAAAGCAAATAATCATATCATCATCATAATAATATCATTAGAATTCAAAAGTTTTGCTCGCATTTTACGTAAATTATCCCGATTGCTCTCACAAATCTAGATACAAACAAACCTCAGTGATCCCATTGACCACGTTTTTTTATATGATGATTTTTAGACCATGCCGCAATTTTTTGATACTGGCAATTTTGCCCTTCTCGTTTAAAGGAGCTTTTAGTGAGAGAAAGCTATACCACTGTGGCAATATTCATACCTAGTTCAAATCACTTTGCGGTTGGTTTCCTGGGTGACTCAGTTAATTTGGACTGATGCGGAAATGAATTATGCTTTGGACTCAAAATAGATTGAATTGACCTTTAAGGTCAAATTTTAGGAAAGGAACGACAGATTTCAATTTTTTTATTAGAAAAGGTCTACGTATTTTTACATCATTAGGCTTCAAGGATTTGATTCATTCATACGCCTTATAGCTTTGGCGTCAAGGCGAATTGAATGAAATAATTTTTCATATTCCCGTAAGAAATAAGCACAAATTGTATATACATGATATATACAATGTACTAATATTTAGAAGACTTCATGTAGTTTCTTTATTTATATACTGAGTTTTCCTCTTCGTATGAATACCAAAATGACAACGACAAATTTCTGAACACTTTTAGGGGAATGCGAAATGTATATTATACCCTAAGACTTTTCTTATTTACATAAATAGTTTACTCCTGAATGCTTTATATTACTTGCACGTAATACACGCAACAACTGCGTAGGAAATCTATTTGCTATTGTTCAACATATTTTTAGAAACTTTTTTCAGGTTCCTTAATGTTACATAATGCATGTCGTTCACAATAACAAAGAAAGTCATTCAATAAAGCGTTAAGATGATACTCAATGGGCGGAATAAGCGGCAGTTTAGTTTACCATGAAGCTCTCATTTTATAATATTATATACATACATAATATACATGGCTTTACACATATTTTTAATTTCATGACTGTAGATTTCACTTGCGAGACTTGAATTCGTATGTGCATAAGCTTCAACCTACTTTATTCTACATGAATTTTGGATATGATTTCTTTAATTTATGCATAGAAATGTGAACGCAACGTGTAATGAATTAAAATTTGTATGAATTGCGATTTGAATTAAATCATAAAAAAATAATATAGTGTAAAGTAAGTTTTACTTCGCATGTGAAATGGACTAGGCTTACTGGCGATACTTCATTCTAAAAACAATCACTGAGAACTTTACTGCTGGGTGGTGGGGAAACGGACAATTTTATAATAATAATAATAAAAGTAATATGGAGTTTTTATGCAAATACTTAGAGTTTCCTAGCTCTTCCTTTCCTGACTTTCTGTTGCCATCAGTTTCCTGTGCGTACCCCCTACTCAATTACTACTAACAAGGCTCAAGGACAGACATACAAATTAGCCTCTTCTTTCCTTACCAGCGCTTTTCACATGGTCAACTGTACACGGTTGTGTCGCGAGCGGTTTCTGCCGATGAGCTTCGCATTCAAATCTTATTCGGGCCGAAACAAAATGTTTTTCCTGAAAAAAGCCCTTATATACAGCATAGTTTTCCGCGAAGCTCTTGCATAACTATCACTACCATTTTTCTAATTTATATTATTTCTTTTCTTATCTTATCCTTAACAGAAAAAAATTAGACCTATGGTTAGGACATCCCTCGATAATCGAAAACCTGCGTCGCTTGAACTACCATAAAATGATGAGGAAGCTCTCAATATCGTTTCTTTTCCCTTCTTTGCAATTACACAGGGGATCTTACTAGTAATAATAATTTTAACTGTTCTAATCGGAAAGAAAAAGCTTGAATTTTTTGAGAAAAATTTTTATTTCTTCAAAGGAGCAAACAAAAACTATATTAGATAAAAGATACTCCAGGCTAAAAAACGAACAAAAGTTATTTACCATATGCGGTACTTATAATACGAAATAATTCTCTGAAGTTTAGTGATATTTATTTATAGTAATATTTAGCAATATAGGTTTTTCTCCTATTGTCTTTAAAGAAGGGCCTACCGCGAATTTCACAGGTCATGTAGCTGTGGATTCAATATTACAAGTTAAGCAAGATATTTCTTAACTTATTTCAAATAATCGGTTGATAGTAGTAATTTATGGCTCTTAAATATTCCTTGTACGACGTATCGAATGCTCAATAAAGCAAGCGTCCAGCTGCAAAAAGCGTTGAATACATTTGGGTAAAGTTTCAGGGTTTCACACGCTTAGGCTTTTTTTAGACACTTTTGATTAAACTAATGTAGGATGGTAAGCAGAATAACTTCTTTTTTATTAAAAACACGTCCGATCTCTAGCAACACTTTATTAGGAGTGACTATTGACAATATTATTCTCTTTGAGAATAAACCGCTCGAGATCCACCTGCATACCAACGCTTATCTGCTTCAATATCACGATATGCAAATAGGGCAATAAAACTCGAACGATTTAAACTCGTACAACCTGTCGAACACGTAAACTTAAGAGCAGTCAGTTAGGCTTATATTGAGTAGGTAAGTATTGAACATTTCATATTCAAGTGATGATAACTAAATATTTGCGAAAGCGGTATTCTTTTCTCTTCTTTTAGGTTGACTTATAGATCGCCTACACTAAGTTGTAAATTTCAACCGCATTTTAAAACACTTTTTCACATCGGCAATTTCATATTTAGAAAGAGCTTTAAAAAATATCAGATGAAACTTTGAAAAATTCATTTTATGTTTAATGCGACCCATACACGTTACGATCTGCAGTACAACTTGGTTTGACATCTTGTTGGATGTTTTACTACACACGCTCAAGCAATTGATACAATGCGTTGTACAACTTCATATATTTTACATCTGTAGTTGACTCACAGACAGCGATAGCTTTGATTAAATATTTTGGAGTAATATATTAAACTGTTTAATTTTCTAAAATGAGTAGCGACATTGTTGCTTTATTTAATTGACAGCTGATAGGCAAGTTGTTCAACTTCACCATACACGATACAATCTGCGGTACAACCTTAAAGCCCGCCCTCAAAATATTAAAACAATGTGATTTTCATCCAGCCGTTGGACGAACTTGAAAGCCAGTTGGACAGCAGCCCTACACACGATACGATTACATGTCCAAATCGACCAAGTTGTACTGAAGATCGTAACGTGTATGGGTCGCATGAACATATAGACTTACCTAAATTCATTTATGACGTTTTGCAATTGGATGCTTGCCATTTTTTATGTACTGTGCATTACAGTGCACTCTTTTAGATTTGTTCATCCCGAGTAAAATCTCGTTCCTCTCTGCCTTTATCCTATCTAGACGGACTACTTTTAGCTTCTTGCGATGTAGTTGCATTTATTCTCGTTACTACCTATTTCTTTCCCAGTTTTTTGTAACTTTGGCGCCCTTTCTGCAGAAATTGTAGATAGGTTTCAGTACTATTTAGTTTTGATGTACCGTAGAAAGCGAATCTCTCGTTCGAACATTACTTTTGAAGTGGTGTGACCAGTAGTATCGTTTGTGGTTGTTCGATAAGCCAACAGAAACTTTGGTGTATACCGATCCTAATTTTTGTTGTGACTATCATTCCCTTCCAAAAGGGAATACCAAATTTGCTACAAGTTGTTCGACAACAATTCCACTCACCTGATTTCCAATTATGTAGGCTTTAAATAATTTCATGACGTATTTAATGATGACTATTATGTATCGATTTTTACTCGCAGTCTTATTAAATGGCCCAAAAATATCAACCACAATTTTTTCGAAAGCTGCTCTCATATTTGATTTTTTCTTCGTTGTATATTTTTCAAATTATCCCGAACTCATACTACTCATAGTACTAATAGCTGTGGCCCATCTTTCTCTCCAACATGCTAATATTGCTTATGGTGTATTTTGTATGATCGTTCTGACAAACCATTTGCGTTCCTGTGTCTTTTTCCTTTTCAGTATTGAATTTGGAAATCATATGTTCGATCCATCTTATCATTTATCCTTTGAGGCCCATAAGTCATAAAACAATATCAGTACTGCATAGTGTATAGCTTCGAATGTATTCCGTACAACAATTTACTGAAGTAGGTATTCTTCAAACAGTTCTTCACCATCTACTTTTTATAATGGAACTTCTCATAGTCATGTGCTGCTTGCATTCATGTCCAGTATGAACGTATTTCCTTGTTTCAATTAGTTAAGATCGAAACTTTATGTAGGGTACTCGGTAATTAACCGACATGCGATATACCAATTGATTTCTTGAAGTGTCCTAATCAACGTTCCAAGATTTTATGTCTTTTGACTCTGTAAGGTCTTTATAATTCCTCAGAAGGACACCACAGGATAACGACCAAGAATTCATTTGTTGTTTAAGGTCAAGTTTGAAAGATGTAAATTTTCTGATTAAAGTGAATTTTTGGTCATGTAAATTTTTTGGTTAAAATTGGTTCAGTTTTTAATTTCTGATTCAATTTTTGTGTCCCTCAAGGTTCAATTTTGGGACCATCTGTGTTTGGCTTGCACATTGTTGATTTGTTGAATGTGGTAAAAATTTCTTAAATCTTATTGGATTGATACGGGGCTGCAAACACAAAATTAATAAATATCATGAATCACCATTGAGTAATGAATTACCACCTAATCTGAGTAAAGCGAATAGTTTTGTTGTATACAGAAGGTTAATTAACAAAACAGTTTCTCGTCCTATTATATTATACAATGAAATAATAAGATACTTAAATACTGTCATAAACCTGAATACAGTTGACTCGAAACTCTCGTACTTTATTCATATTACCAAAACGCTAAAAAATCAATAGCTTAATTACAAAACTGTAGATCAGCTCTCTTTATTTATCGATGGGATTCGATTGAGATTGTCTAAAGCAAATATTATTACATAAAATAAACGATATGTGAATATGCTACCCTGTGGTACCTACATATACGCTCAGTTCTCTTCATACATTTCTTGCGCTTCAGAAGCTTGTTCTTATTTCCTCCAGTGAGAGAATCTCTAATGTTATTGTGGTAAGCACCAAAGGAATTTTCTATAGTCTTTTTAAATACCGCATGTATTATGTTTGACTGACGCGACAATGTATCACTTTACAAGATTTAAATTAATAAATTTCGCACTATCGTTTATTTAATGTTACTTCTCGACAATCGTCTTTAGAAAGGTCTCGTAAGAGGTTACATCAGTTTAGTGCCTATGATTTATATTACCAATTTTTCACACATAATAATTATTGTAATTTTAATTCTCTTACAGCACCTGAATGTTCTTCTCGACGGAACTTTCATGTAAGTTTTCTTCTTTGCACTTGAAAAATTATGCTTTACTTTCAAAAAACCTGTATCTTTAATACATTATATGTAAACCAATTCCTTTTTACTTTTTGTCTAACTATGTATACTAGGAGACCGCTGTGCAATTGCACAAATTGAAGGTATATGAGTGACATAACGTTTTTATATATTCCCTCAATTTGCACCTTAAATTTTTTCAGAGGCATCCCCTATAGGCCTAATCCTCCCATGCAAGGAAGCAATAAAAAGACACTTGAAAAATATTTTACCATGCAGAATAATGAAATGAAAAAAGTTCCAATAAATCCATGTATTGCATACTTACCGGTGGCAAACACCGAACTTAACACCAAAGTTACCCAGGAACGCAACACCAAAGTAATGAACAGAACCCCGAACTGATGCGGATCAGTGTTGCCATTATAAAAAGAAAGTGGCTGAAATACAGAACCGGGAGTTTTCTTTGTATAATTAATATATAGATAAGAAGGTAAACAATGGAGAAAGAATCATTCTATTTCTGATTTAGTTGAAGACAAGTGCATAATATAATCTACTTTAAAATTAATCCCTTATTCAGACCACTCCACCACGCCAGAAAATCTAGCTAACCGAAAGTAAGCATGATGCAAGCTTAATTTTGTGTGTGTTTTGACCTATCTCTCGTCAACTTATCTATGTGATTGATAGCAGCTGCAGAGAGTAATTTATCCTAAAATAACTGAATTAACTCTGTCCTGAGTAAGCAGTGTCAATCAATTCCTGAATCCAGCACATCCTTGTCACTTTCCAAACAACCTTTA
>QYTT01095673.1:11654-30678 GCA_006980735.1 Dasypogon diadema
AATTCTTTTTGTTTTCAGGCAGTCAGCCTGACATTCTACACATCCTGCCCTGGACGAGCAATCAAAAATATGCCTGGGGGTTAGGCAGGTATGACCAATTCGAAATCGAAGTATTATTATTCCTTCTCTACGCGATATACTCTTTCCGTATTTAAGTGACATTGGCCCTTCTCAGTGAGTGGCGAGAAAGGTAGTATTTTCGATAAGAAAGTTTAAGAGCTTTAAATTTTTGAATCGTTAAAACCCACTTAAAACCACACACCTGCTTAAGCGTAGCAAATTCGAAATTTAAAAGTATAAGAAAAAATTAACAACTGAAGATTTTCCTATACCCATAAATGTAAATAAATAAATATATGTTAAATAGCAGTATTGTATTTTTGATAAGGTTTTCCTATTCACAGTGGCTCTATATTCTTCAATACCACGTACATGTAGATCTGGTATTATATCATAATTAGCATTAGCAGTTGGTACAATAATTAACTAATCAAGAGATAATTGTACTGTGAAACCACAAATAAGCAACTTACACTGTCATCTCATAAATCTTAATTTATCTATAACAAGAACATTCAACAGACTAAACCTATTTCGGAATCCACAACTTGTGCCCTTTGATTTTATCTACGTCCACAGAGACTGCAAACATTATCATCACTCCCGAAACTCAATTCACACGAAATGTGTAAAGGATCAGTCTGAGATATTAGGTGTTGATGAAGCAGCACTAGTGTAAGGCATTATTGTAAAGCCTAAACAATTGAATCGAAAAGATTTAAGCAGTGCGCAACAGGAAGATCCAGACACATCGCCAATCTCTTACCACAGGTGAAGCATCAATTCGTGAAAAAGCGTTCTGTCTGCCTTAGGAAATGAACAGTCTTTCTGTTATTACTGGGTGAATACTTTGACATTTTGAAAATTAAATGCAACGCAAAAAAACATGAGAAATTGTGCCTAATAAACACCAAACAACAGCACTCACTTTTCCAAACACCAACCTATACAAATTTGTAAACATATGATTGTTTTATTAAAAATGTATTTATTTAGTAATATGGTACAAAAATGATGTTAATCTCTTGAACTTTGGAAAGGTACCGTATCATTGTACACTACAAGTCTTCATAATATGTATAATGCCTCTGAGGCGGTGCGGATCTTAGTCTAACAAAATATCTAGATATAAAAACAAAATAGAAAGAATATGATAACTTTCATGAAAATGAGATTTATGTAATTCCATCACGGAAATAAAGTAAATTTTGAACCAACAAATTTCTCATATTCAATCCAGTATATTATATTTAACACTTCAATTTTGATAACACTATTTGTCCGAGGTGATTTTCCATTGTATCAGGAAAAGTTAAAGCTCTTAAAAAAATAGGTGGAAAGTGATTCTAAAAAATCTGTGCGCCATGAATCTCCTATGAAGGTTCCACATCTAATTTCCGCAGCGTAAAGTCAATAAAATGCAATTCTATAAAATAGCAACACTCACAAAAATACTAAGTGATTTGACAACACATTATAGTTCTATTTTTTATCCAGATACATCTGGGCTCTACTAAACGTTTTTGAAACCAAATAACATCGCCTTAAGAAAACAAAACTGCCCAACTACTTATCAACTTAACTTAAAACCTAATTAGTAACTGTTCCGCTGCCTAGCGATAACTGATAACAATCTTTTAATTTCCTTTTGTCGCCAATTTTCTCTAAGTCTTTGCTGCTTCAGCTAACATACCAGCCCTTTCACCCGGGATGACAACAGTGCAGATGGAGATATTTACACGCAACATACATTGCAGCAGCTCGTTCCATTCGTACAAATCTTAATGTAGACCTTTAATTGTTAGCACTTTACAAGATTTTATTGTGGAATATCTTCGACTATATTGCGTAGAGAATTAAGATCATGCTGGAATTTTTCAAGTATCCAATCAGGATACCATCATCCTCCAATATCCAATCGCAAGTGAGAAGCTGAAATAAGTAATGCGAATCACAAAATTACTACGAAAATTAAATTCGCCTATAAGAACTGTTGAAAATTAATTTAACACTTTTTATACAACTTTTTACACATTTTGGTGTTACTTCCAACCACTGAAAATCGGAAGGATTCATTACAGCCGACGAGGCTTCAGCCATGTTAATAGCAAACCATAAGTCCGTGAGAATCACTCATCTTCGTCGCTAAATGTAATTGATTCAAGCGATGAAAACCAAAGAAAGTTCTCTCGCCGACGTCAATGCTTCGGTTCTAATATCGTCCGAACAAAAGAATCCACCAGTTTTTCTAGACAACCAGCGTCCAATCCATATTCTGTGGAAAAACAATCGTACAAATTGCCAGCTTGTTGCGGTAAGGATTTGATTCAATTGCTGCATACGAATTATCGTCCGCCAATGAACTTTGCTGTCCTTTGACAAGTAAATCTTTTACTTTGGAACCATCCCTAGCCATCAGTTCGCGTTGCAATCTTTGCACTTCCGCCCTAAGTTCATAATTCTGCCTTTGCAGTCTTTAATTTTCTCAACAGATTTCCTTAAGACAGCAGATTTATTTAGCTTTGCACTTTCGCCAACAACCATATTTTTTAGTTCAGTTATTTTATCATTTATGGATGTTCTGTAGCGTCTCTCAATTGCGTTATGAGCAGATCTTTTCACTTCTTTAACCTACAAACATAATGCAAATTTTCTTTTAGATCAATTATATCAATAAAAACAGAAATATAAAAAAAAAAATACGCTTTAACTTATTATAACAGAATATGCGGTAAACTACTAGTAACGGAGTTGGAATCATCTGGAACGTTACATGCTTTCATTTTCACAATAAAAATTTTAAATCTACTCGTAATAACATTCGAGCAATCGAAAATATCATCGGGCGACTGTGATAACTTCCACACGATGTGTCTCTCCAGAGCTTGCATTTTGGGCACATTCTGCAAATAACGATATGCAACGCACGAAGATCTCCTTTTACAATGCCAAACCGCAGAACTCTCCAGAATAATCTTGGTCATCCTGTGGTATATGACCTACCACCATTTTATGAATCATGAACGACGGCTGTATTACTGGCGACCAGTGTCGGTAACTAAAGTCATGTCGCGTTAAAAGTTTAGGTGATTTAAAATTTCTGATCAGCAGCAAGCAATAAGCGGAACTCATCAACCTTTTCATTTTCTGCCTCCAAAGACTTTATCTAAACCAGTGTTTTAAATAAATATACTACGGAAAAACTCATAACACTATGGTCCTCTGACTAGATGTCATCGTTAGATCTGCAAACTAACCATAAACATCTCTATTGACCTCTAACTCTTTCCCCACATTCCCATTTCCTTCCTACCAAGGTAGTGCTTAGCCATAAGGTAAGGCTTTGATATTTGGCATCACCATAAAAAAAGAGGAACGATATTTTCTCAGGAAGGTCGATCTGACTAGTTAAAAGATCCTTACTTCAGTGACACTGTGTGAGTAATTTCAAACAGCTATGTCTAAGCATATGGAGTAAAACTTTCTTGTACCATTATGGTTTTACGAGGGCAAAGAATAATGGAGAAATTGATCGATTGACCAATGTCCGACCTCTTTTATTTTCAACTTCATTAGTTGTAGGGTAAGGAGATAAAACGTAACGCTGCATTCCACTTTATAACAAGACATTTTCGTATCCTCTCTATATCATTCCGCTTTTTTTTTTTTTCTAGTCACAGATTTAGGATTTCCGTTTCGGTTAATAAGCAATGTACCTGTTGAGTTTTATATTTTATAATAAATTAGACAATTCTACGCTATTCAAAAATGATCCATAATACGGCATGACCACGATTGAAGAAGGATCAAAACTATCTCCTTTGTCTTTCAACCTGTGTTACCATAGGTTTCAATTTCCTTTCCAGCGTATATTTTTATGTTTAAAACACATCCGTCAATCTTGTTTAACTCAAAAACAATGCCAAACTTTGCCTGTTTACCTTTCATATACTGCCGAAGAAACGACTTACCTCTATACAACAATAGTGATTCATCTTATGATAAATCTATACTAGCGAATAATATTTTTAAATTTTTTATTAGTAAATATAATAATGGCGTATTTTTTAATTTATTGTTTGAAAAAATATTTTCTTCTGAGCATCTTAAAATATGTACGAAACGTCTTCCTGAAGTATGCCAAATGCAGGTTAGTAATATAATGGATTTTCTGAAAATAACTTCTGAATTGATGACTTTTTACTCGACCTCGCAACAAATATAAGACCAGAAATTGAAATATATCTCCTTTGAAATTTGTTACAGAATTTTTTAGGCTGTTTTCTTGTCGACCATCAAAGCGTTATTATATAAATTTTTAACATTATCATTAGTGGAAGAAACTAACAAATCAATGGTGAAAAAGTATTTAAGTATTTTTAGTGGGCGTGAGCCTCAGTTTATATCTACTAGAATACTTTTCAAA
The DNA here is from genome assembly GCA_006980735.1 of Dasypogon diadema. Taxonomy (NCBI): domain Eukaryota; kingdom Metazoa; phylum Arthropoda; class Insecta; order Diptera; family Asilidae; genus Dasypogon; species Dasypogon diadema. The sequence goes on from QYTT01095673.1 coordinate 16,141, forward strand.
TTGAAAGGTAGGTATTGGCTATGAATTCCCTTCCCAGTCAATATAATTTTCATCAGGATAGTTATCTTCATGATTTGATTCACCTAGAGATGTACATCGCGAAAAAATCGATTCTTTATGAATCGATTTGTTTAGAATCGATTCAATTAAAATCGGCTAAAAAACATTATTAAAAATCGACAAAAGCAATATATTTAACTTGAAAGTAAACAAGTTAATTGCATTTATAATGCCGGGCTCCAGTCTTCTAAGTCATACATGACAAAAATAGAAGCGACTTACAAACTTGCTCGTTAATGATACCGAAATAGCCTTTTTACGGGGACTCATGTTGCGCTTCTTATCAATAGTTTCAATGCTAATGGAGAAAAGCGTAGAAAGAGTGTTTATGCCTATTCGAGATTTCAGTTTCTGCATTCACTACAATTTCTACACGCGTAACGTTAACGTATGTGAGGACTACTTTTCTACTCGTGACATGAAATCTATGCAAAAGGCGTTCTCTTTGTAAGATATACCAATATTTTTGAAGAATTTCTTCGTTTACATTGTTAACTACACGCGTAGAAATTACAGTCGACTGCAGAAACTAAATTCTCGAACAGGTTCCAAAACTTGATAATTCTCCAATTGTGTTCAATAACGCAGCCTAGTGCGACACTTTAATATAATATTCCCAAATGTTACCGTTTTTGTTAGGTGTGCCCCTTTTGAAAATGAATGAATATTTTTAAATCTAAGATCAAGATTTTCCGAAACGCTAACAAGTCAATTTCCTACTAGTTATAATTTATATATATTGTAAAAATTGCTTTAGCACTTCTTGCAGCATCAGCTGACTTTTAATACGTTAGATCCTTAAGTATTTCCCTCATATGTATGTATAGCATCTCATTACTTTACTTTTTTATTATATTAATATATTTAATGCTGCTGTTTTTTATTTATTCCTAGATATATAACAAAATCAGTAGAAGTAATTACTGGATAACTCAAATTTAAAATTAACAATCTTTTACACAAGAAGATCGATTCGGGCGAAATCGATTAAAAATTAATGGAAAAAAATATCATTAATTCAGTCTCCTCACCGAGTCATCTTCATATTCCTTCTTCTTCCTCAACACTAAATAAATCGCTCTCGTCAGCATAGAAGATTTCATTTTCTTCTAAATTTCCTACATTCATAATATAAATAATAAATAATAAAAAAGGTATTTTTTAGTTTGAATCACAGAATTTTGAATACACCTCAATAAATTTTACGTGCCATTATTATAGAAATAGACATTATAAAAATATTGTAAAAAATATAAGCAATAACATCAATTCGAATTTTTAATAAATTTTTTAATTCTTTGTACCAATCTTAATTCTTTAAACCTTCTACCCAGTAGTTTGGAAATGTCTAATCTTATCTTGAAATGAAGACCAACATAGGATAACCTCTGATCCACCGAAAGCCACTTGAGTTTTTCATGCATAGGGTACCTGATGCAGATAATTACATTTTAATATTAGACGCATATCTTATTCTAAAGCACTTGTAGTCTAATCATACGTTTTGATTCGAGCAAAAAAAAATATCGTTGAACAATAGTCAAAATGTAGCAGCACTAACGAGTTGTACAGCATTTTAACAGTTATAAGTCAGGTTCTCGTATTTTATGTAAAAATCCAATCTTCTTCGCTATCTTCCCGCAAATATTGTCCACATGTTCTTTGAAATTGAGTTTATTGCTATTGCAATACTTATCAGCGCTAACCCAAACCAGTTAACTGTTTATGACAAGATATTCGTCATGAAAAAATTAAAATTAGTGACCATAGTGACCAATAGTGACCATTGGCAGTTAACTAAAATTGCAAAATTAACTGCCAATGGTCACTACTGAAGACGCATAACGAATATATATTCATCATAACACAAAATTTTACAATTTTTACATGACGAATATCTTCGTCACAAACTGTTAACCAATGAGAAAAGACTTCGATTTTTCTAAGTTAAAATCCTTTTGAACGATTTTTGTAATTTATATTGCGTGACGAATTTTTAAAATTTTTCTATTTATAATTAAACTAATTAATGTGTACGTGGTAAACAGTTTTTGTCCATTTATATTAAAACGTCAGTGATCCTGCCCTATGAAATATTTCACTCAAATGTCAATTGAAATAACTGCTTTCGATTTTTACGGAGTTCGTTTTAGGCTTCTTCAAGATGGTGTATATTTACATTGTCCGCAATATTTCCACCAAGTACGATCACTTGAGATATTCCCCGACATAAAATGATGGTTTTCTAATATCAATTAGAATTTAGGTCTGTTCCCTTACTTGCAGGAATTATAACAAGCGAAAGTGTTAAAAGTAATTAGAATGTGATTATGATTTCCGATCTTTTCACAACCGAGTCACGAAAATTTTAATTGAAAATTACTTTCTATCAAGACCCTGGAATACGCGTTGTAGTTAATATCGTTCCATTCACAAGCGCGTGTATATAATCAAATGAGCAATACGGATTTCCATATACTTCTTCGAATAGACAATTTGTGTCCCCGGCGACGAGGTAGGTGGAGGGCTGTTCTGCTGATTTGACGCGTCAGGTACAATTGGACTGGGCACATGATTCCTTGAATGCACTGGACTAATAAACTAGTGGATCTGTCTGCAGCTTTGTGGGGTTATTTGCGGAGGGGGTGAATTAGGCATTTGAAGAATATCTTCTGTTATTTCCATTTTCTCCACATCATTCAAAAAAGGTTCTTCGCTCTTACTAACTCTGAGGCGGTGGGGAATTGGGTAGGTACCGGGTGGAATCATGTCTTTTATTAAAGAAATTGCATCCTCCTCCTTGAATAAATCTATTGGCTCCATTCCATCACTCTGGGGGAAATTCCCCCAGTTCACAGTTTCTTCCATCGCAAAACTTTCAAGCACTATATTTTTATAAAACTGTTGCGAATCCAACAATCCAAAACAGATTTTTAAGGTCAGCAAAAGTGACAAATCATCAACCAATCAACGAAGAGAATTTACATCATACGATACAACGTCACACTCTAGATATAATATTCATTGTGCAATACCTCATCTAACTCACACTTCACAGCCTTATTATTACATAATTCATTTTAAGAGGAAATTATCACTTATCTAATATATATTTTACTTTGTTTCTGTAGTATTGCAGCAATGTTTCATTACATTTTGTTTATCAACATTTCCGTATTTTTCGTTCCGTTCCCGATCAGTAAAAGGCGCCAAATTGTTTGTAAACACGTTCAAAAGTGAAAAGATAATATGGAAAGTTTAATTAAAAAAATTAGTAAAAAACTACCATGTCGTGAAAAAATTATTGCGAACTCTATGAATTAATTGGTGACTGGGGAGATTCTACCCAAATGCAATTTATTTTTACGGCCATACCGGCACTGGAAAAACTGCTATTCTTAGGAAATTTTTAAAGAGAACCGGAAGTAAGTGTGTGGTAATAAACTGTGTCGAGTGTTATACAAGTAAAATTTTATACGAAACAATAATTAATAAATTCCGTTCACATGATTTAAAGAAGGAAAACAATTTTGCACCATATGCAAAGTGTGATAACCTAAAGGAGTTTTTGACGGAGCTCCGGGACCTGAACAATGATACTTCTTACATTATTTGCTTGGACAATGCGGAAAGGATAAGAAATATGGATTTCAATATTCTTCCCGCATTTTTACGATTGCAAGAACTTACAGGATTGAATATTTGCTCTGTTTTGGTCCTTTTGAGAACAATATTTTGTCTCAAGATTTTACAAACGTAAAACATTATGTGAAATCCAAACTCATGTCTAAAGCACTTAATGAGAGCTCAGACGTGTACGAGGGAAAGAACGAAATCCTTGAAAGTTTAGAGAGTGATTTCTACGAGAATTATTTAAGCATATTCCTTAATGTGTTCTATAGAGCTTGTAGAGATCTGCCAGAATTGAGAATGATTTCAAGGGACTGTTTTGAAATATATTGCGAACCTGTTCTAAACGGATCTCTAGATCGAAATGATGTCTCCAAACTTTGGAGGCACATTTCAAAGCCACTCGGACGGCGTTAACCACTGTTTATATGAGAATAGATCAAAATCTAGAGGTAAAGGAAGTCTTTTCCTGAATAATTTATTCCACATATACTAAATGTTCTTTTCAGATTAATACAGAGGAAACATTCGAGTCAAACCAAAGCGTAAAAAAATTGTAAAAGCCTTGGAGCTCCCATACTATGCTAAATATTTACTGATAGCTGCTTATTGGCTAGCTATAATGCAGCCAAAGAGGACAAACGGTTATTCGTTAAAAATCATGGAAAACAAAAGAAAAGGATGAAATCTGTAAATGCTAATGCAAAGGTAAATTTCTCTTTATAGGTATTGATAGTGGGCTTACGAAGATTCTGTTTTAGGTGACTGATAAAATGTCAACAGCTCTTGGTCCAAAGTCCTTTACCATAGACAGACTTCTCGCAATTTTCTATGCAATTCTCGAGAGAAAGTTGGTCTAACTTGTAATCTTCTTAGCCAAATTTCCAGCTTAGTTCATCTTAAGTTTTTAACATTTGTTTCTGGTGAAAATAATATCATGGAGGGCTCAGCTAGACTTCAATGCACTGTGGGCTTAGAATTTATCTTACACATAGGAAAAGTCGTCGGATTTAACGTTCGACAATATCTATCTGATTTCATGCAGTGATATAGATATGCCTCTTTCAAAAGACGCTAATTTATTTCATTTTTTCACCATAAAGGTTATTTTCTTTACTCTTGTTTTTTCTTAGTAAGCGTAGTAGATATGGGAAAAAATTAATGGTATGCAGTTAATTGTTCGCGACTAGTATTCTTACACTTCACAGCTGACCTCAAATTTGTAGACCAACTTCTGGATGCACCGTTAGCTTGCACCAATGATGAGGAAAACCTTTAAAAAATACTCACATATAGAAAAATCTTCCGAACATTGCATTTCATTAGCGCTTAGAATCGCATATTCTGGAGAGCATACAGTGCTGTATTTAATTTCAATTGTTCATTCACTTGCTCCATATAGTTTTATTATACTAATAACAAAACCCAGCACAATCAATTTCGTCTTTATTAAATATTTAAAAAAGTTAGGAATTTACTATTTTTGCTAAGTAGTCAGGCACGTCCGTAATATGAATAACTTCCGATATCGCAGTATCCCTACTTCTAAGTTTCATCAGACCATCTTAAGACTTGAAGGTTCTAAAATTATAGAGTACGGACACCAATTTTATCCATTTCTAAAATTTCCCTCTGTAGGCCTCTTTCATTACTCAAATAGCATTTCGGTAGATTCCCCCAAAACCAAGTCCGTCTCGAAATGCACTTCTTCCTTTATTGCTAGAGGTAATTCTTTCTGAAAAGTGTTTTTCACGTGGATAAAGTCCTCCCTAAATTTCTCAGATGTTAGAATATGATTAGCATCGATAGATCTGGATATATTGTTTGCACTCCCATTTGTTGGTATTACGTACGTGTTAATTTATCTTTCGAGTGCAACCACTCCCTTCTTATATTATCAAGAAATATACTTCCCAATTGTAAAAACTTTATGCCCTGGAGGATGCTACCGTTTTGCTCAACACTTAAATACTGCGCTTTAAATAAAACTTCTACTATCTCACTGAGTCCTTTCATCTTAAACCTACTAAAACTAATTCAATCAAACTTTTTTTCCTCTTGTTCTAGAGGGATGTTTCCAGGCGGTGCCACGAAGTAATCTTCCTCTGTAACCTTGGCATTTCGTAAGATATCTTCCTTGATATCCCCTTCAGATACCTTGTCTTCTCTCAGCTCTAGCGGTCTATCCTCCAGCACGTGTACAATGGCTCTATTCCACCGGTGTCTATATTAATAATCCGGTCAGCAAATTGTATGCTGGCCTCAAGAGTCTTCAAGGCTTCCTTACTATCTAAATCTACCAGAGACAAGCGCTCAAGTAATTGAATCGTTTTGGAATCAATTTCAATCTTGTTATTGCTGTCTGGGAATTTACTGATCACGGGCTCTTTTGGCACCTTTGTTTCGTGATTAAGTTCTGAGAAGCAAATTTTCTTAGCAGGTTTCTCTGATGGCACCTCCTGTTGGGTTACCCGGGTGTTGTACAATGTTCGACCAAAGAATTTATGAACTGTTTTAAGTGTTTTAACATTTTAAAATTCACAACAGCGATCCGAGGAATAAAATTGGTTTCCTCGAAGTATTTGCTTAAACTGCAATTTGACTAACCAAAGAAAGAAATCCAACGCTCGGAACTAATCTGACAGCCGGAACCTTGTACACATGTTGATATTTATGCGCAACTTGTTGCGACACAACACTACGAATACGAAACATGCGAAGTATACCGCTCTGTTTCAAACAGCACGTCGAGGTTCGAAAATTATGGTTTAAGTTTTTAAGAATTAAAAGCATGTAGGTGCTAATTTCAACATTTATTTCATAACGAGTACTAAATATCCAAACTGGCACATTTTATTCTTTAAATATGTCCTTAATATCTATTGTCTGCGAACTTTTAGCTTCAGTGAAGCTGCTCACTAATCCTACATCTTCCTTTTGATCTTCCTGTTCCTGCGGACGTGTCCTAATCTTCTCCTCTAACATTTGCTTTGAAACCTCCATAACTCTCTCATCATCTAATGGTCCTTCAGCTTTTAGCTTGTTGTATATCTCCAAAAACTGTTGGCAATTCGTTCTGTGCTTTGTATCAAAAAATTTATGGTCTCTGGGTGTTTACGTCTTTGTGGTATTTCCTAAAATAATGAAGCTTGAACAACCGATTTCAGTATTTGGATATTTCCCTTACGCCCGTATTATGTCCTCCTCATAGAATATTTTTCTTAATGGAATTTTTGGTGCCGGCTGTCAAAACGCGGTTCAGCCTTCGGTGGGAACGCCTCATACACATCATACCAGATTGGTTTATCTTCAGGCTTCATAGCACCAGAACGTAGAAGTCCGGCGTTCTAAAAACATAATTTTTAAATCAATTTCTTCAGATATTTTCGACAAATACCTCGTGAAAATTGTTCCAATCTTCTCCAATCTACTGTGGGCCATTTTCTCTTCTGTCAAAAATCCATGTGAAAAAAGGGGTGTTACCATATTCAAAGAACCCGAAATAATGCTGGAATTAAGAAAATAACATGTTATACCTGAAATATTTAATTATTTAGTGTGCCTATCACAGACCTATATTATATATAGGTCTGTGGTGCCTATTTATTATTTATATTATTAATAATAGCAGTTACCTTACTTTATGTAATTCTAAATGTATACTACCAATTGAAACAGCTGTTTTGTGGAACATTTTTTTGTTTACAAACAGGTGAGGAGGAGGTTAGGTTAAGCTTTTTTGCGGTAGAAATGAAGATGAGATTAATCGTAAAAATATTGTTCAAAAATTCATCCTGAAATATTTCCATACAGTACGATATTGAGAAACACGTAAAAGATAAATCGGTTTCTGGAGAAAAGCTTCCAAACAGCACAGAGACTCCAACAGATAGAGGCTCTGAATATCGCGAGAACGAAGTGAAAATTCAAATGTTGTCCCTTAATTTATTTAAACAAGTTTTTGGGAATTATGTAGCATCAAAGCCGAGTGAAGAAAGTAAAATATTGTGGAGAGCTTCGTAAACATGGTATAGAGGTAAGGCATGTGTAGAGTAGACAAATGCCTCAATAACAAAGCATATAGTCTTCATCATCTTTAAAAAATAATATAGAGCTCAAAATTAATCACCAGACTCCCACTTATTTTAAATGAATTGTATCAATATTTCTTAAAGTTGAATTATATTTCTTCATTGCTGTATATCTAAGCCTATTACAATTTTTTGTTTTTGGGAGGATTCTGGTCGCCTCTTGAAACGAAGGTTCTTGACCTTCCTTAGCTCAGCGTGTCCACCATAGGCTAGAGGTTTTGTAATTTCAATGGTTTAAATTATGCCTTGTATGTTACAACCTCTTAATTATCTTATTTTAGATTTACTTGTCTTCTGAGCTTTTCACTTTTGAATAGCCTTATTATGTGTTTTTATGGATGATCAATTTATATTTGACTTTGTTTTCTACTTGCAAGTTTTCAGTAGGACGATAAATCAATATTATATTTATATACTTCCAGTGTTTAATTCACTTATATCTTGTCTTTTGAAACTTTAAGACATATCCAAGGGCTTTATATAACGAAAAATCCTCCATACGGTTTGTATGCGCTAGCAGATTTGACTCACAAAAAATATCTTATGATCAGCATTCACGATTTATCATGTAATAAGGCATTTAACAAATCTTTGTTGCCTGAACTATGCAATAATAGTTTGTAGAAAAAGAAATTAATGCAGGCATCTTAAATCCACTTTAGGTTGATACAGCTATCGAAGAGGATATAATTTCTATTTTTCACATTTTCTAAAATTATAATCCTTGGTAACAAAAAATCTTTTCATTGTGTCATTTATTTTACAATGTACTTACATTTATCAAATAAGAGTGTTAAATTCAGGAGTTGGAAGCCGGTTCAATGAAATAAATTGTTCCGTTGCTGAATACAAATTCAGAACAATATAAACGTTTTGGCCTATTACACCTAGGATCGAAGTAGTTTTTTCCTTAGGAGGCCAAACACTTTGGCCTTTAAATCGAATAAAGAAAACTATCGCTTCGTTACGAAATTTCTTTGCTTAAAATTCATATTGTTTCGGAATTCTATTGCACACAAAACTTTTCCTTATTGATTTTAAATTTAACGCTGGACTGATATAATAAGATTTATTTCTTAAGATTTTCCAAATTATTTTAGAAATCTAGTGTAATGTCTTAAGCGTTTGTCACAGGACTTTGTAAAAAGCCGATCGAAGAATCTCAAATGGTGCTATCGAGTTCTTGATTTTTGCCCCATCTGCGTTTTGCTTGATATTTGCGATAGTTCGGACAGTTGCGCAATTTGCAACCTCACAGTTTGCGAAGTTATAAAATTTTTAGTAATTAGGATATGTTAAACACCGAAAGAATTTAGTACGACACAATTTTGAGCTTGTATTGTTTTTTTATTTTTAGGTCGGTGAAAGTCCAAAACTAGAGGACGTTATTTTGAAACTGCCAAAACTTAAAGGAAACAATATAGAAGAACATTTTGCTATTATTTCCAAAGAACAAGTAGATCCCTATAAACATGATAAAAACTTTATTATGCGATATCCCTCCACCTCCGAAAAAATGGAATTTCGAGGCTGGTATGACATGCTATTATGAAGACGGTCCTCGACTAGTAGAATATCCAGAAGACGACGCTTTAGTTTTTGACGTAGAGGTTTGTATGTCTGTTGGAAGTGCGCCTACAATTGCTTGTGCTGCTGGGAAAAAATACTGGTATTCGTGGACGAGTTCACAATTAATAAATCAGATATCAACCAATAGAGATCTCGTCGATACACATTAGAAGATATGATACCTTTTGGAAGGAAAAACCGAAGTTGATAGTAGGTCACAATGTATCATTTGATAGAGCTCGAATCCGTGAACAATATCTACTTGAAGATACTGGTACAAGATTTTTAGATACCTTATCTTTACACGTTTGCGTAAGTGGAATTACTAGTTACCAAAGGGCAATGCTCAAATCTAATAAGGAATTTGATGAGGAAGATTTGAATTGGTCTTCGCAAAGTTCTTTGAACAACTTAGCTGATGTTACCCCTTTATTGTAAAAAGCAATTGGCAAAGGAACCCCGGGACATGTTTGTTTCGGGCAGTTTAGATGATATTAAGGAGAATTACCAGTATTTAATGAAATATTGGCAGACGATGTTATTGCTACGCATGAAGTTCTGCGCATTTTATTCCCTTTGTTTGAAGAAAGATTTCCTCACCCAGCAACTTTAGCAGGAATGCTTGAAATAGGTAAGATTTATAATTGCATATGAAGAGTACAGGGGAAAAACAATCCAAGTCATTTTCTTAAAATGAGAAATTCATTTAAAGTTCTTACTGAGCCAGTGCTCATCGGTTTTCCCCACCTTAAAGCCGTGTTAAATAATGACTGAGGTACATTTTCTATTTAACGGATGTTAAGTATGTAATATTCATGCAAATAACAGTATTGTGTGAAAAATAGAATTTTCGTAAAAAATTGACAGATTATTTTTTCCTGTACTCTTCATATTAATTTCCCAAAATTGTTGATTATTTATTTATTTATTTTCTGGAATTTTCTCAATGATAAATTGGCTGCATATTAACAAATTAAGAAATAAACAATTAAATTAAATTAATTGAGATATCTTCGGTTTAAAAGCAAAAGTGTCTACTTTAAATCATTTAACGAGTAATTTTCTTCTTTTCATTTTTAAAATTCATTAACCAAAATCTATGAACCCTGACCTGCAGCTCCAAAACGTTAATTTGGAGCTGGTGGATAAAAGCTATATCTGCAACTTTACGTCGCTTTTCCAAGGAAATCAGGCCAATAAGATTAAGCCTTTCGTGTAAGGTGGAAGGATCGTAGGGTCACTCCAAGGTAGATCTCGAAGCGCAAATCTAATGAATTTGAAAAAAACGTAAAAAACCGAAGAAAGAAAGCCATATTTTCCACTTTTGAATCTCTAGTCTGTATAAATACATCAGTTTGTAGGTCATTATAAAACCGGTAATTATGTTAGAGGTAAAATCCAATAAGTTTGTGGTAGTAGACTTACAAAACCATGTTAACTGGTTGACAGAATATTTTTACACTTGGAGATATGAAAATGAAAGACGTACCGGGGTCTTCTAGATCTTCTTCTTTTGTTACTCAAGGTTCTCAGTTTTTTGGTGAACCATGGAGGAGAGGTGAAGATGATATTATACGCTTGAAAGGAACACAAGAGACAAATGCTTCGAAGAACTTGACGTAAAACATATTAAGTCTGCGTCAATGTCATCTTGAAAAACAAACCCCAAAATCAATAGAAGCGAGTCCATTTGACAAGTCAGTAAGATTAGTCTTCTTAAAGTTTAATTCGCCTCGACTTATATTTTCTGACTCATAACAGATGTATACGAGAATAGTTACCCAATTAGTAATCAATTACTTGTTTCCAAGAAGATGTAAACCTCATTGCAAGATCTATCAATCTGCGATCCTCTGAAAAGAGTCTAAATAATAATTAATTAGTAGACTTGGTGTCGCACTCGCTGTCTTTTCGGTATAAAGAATGAGAGACTCGATCGCGTAGTCTGCCTTCAAACAATTAATCTAATTTATGAAGATAAGCTGAATTTTGAAAACACACCAAAAAGAATTTTTGCAGAAATTTTGAGAACAAGAGATTTTACTTTAAGATCCCATGTCTACCTCCTTTAAACTAGATAAGGAAGAATTATTTACACAAGGAATTGCGAATATATTCAAGGAACCAGTTTTTCGTAAAAGTAGTCATTAAAACCATTTAAGTTTCGACACTCCATTGATAGGTGATTTAATACCATTTTTCTTATTTAACCTGTTCAACCCGGCGCTCTGTTTGAAGAGAACTTCCTGATGTTCTTTCTGAAAAATCTCATCAATACTTGTGATGTTTTATATCTCTATTTCAAGTATATTTGATGATTACTCAAAGTCATTAAGATATTTTATAATGTAATCCGTTATTCTATCTGCAGTCTATTTCCTGTACTTTGAAATAACAATATATAAAATTACTTGTTTTATTTAGGTTCTGCCTATCTTCCAGTAAACTCTAACTGGAACCGATATATAGAGGAATGTAATTTGACATATGAAGACCTTGATTTGGAATCTCGTTATCACCTAGCCAAAAGAGCAGATGAAGCATGCCAATTAATGTCTGAAGAAAAATACAAAAAAGATTTATGGATGTGGGATCAAGATTGGAGTACACAACCACTAAAACCTAAGAAAACAATAATTAAAAAGAATAAAACAGAGGGAGAGACATCCGAGCAAGTAAATATGACTCCAGTGAAACAATCCCTGAACTTGCTAAAAGATGTCCGCTACTTGAAACTGACACCGAAGCCAGTCTCTTTGGAAGAAAAGGACTTTTATGGGTAATCCACTGGCAAAAGATTTCTTAAACAAATTTTCCGAAAATGTTCTTTCTGGTGATGGGGAAGCATCTGCGAACGAGTTATAGAAATTGCTATCGGATGGTGAGGCAAGATCCAAAGCAATGAAAATGTTTACTTTAACCAAGGGGAAGAAATATATTACTTGCTCCCAGACTTTCAAGATGGATATCCTAAAAAAGGGTAAGATAATTATTAATAAAGAGATTATTTTCGAAAAGTTTCAGACAGATAAATCATCTGAAAAACTATTTATGAACTTCAAAGAAGAAGAAAAACTAAAATGTATTTCTTAGGTATTCTAGCTATGAAGCTCTTAAAATGGCTGCAGCACACGGTAAAAGCGTATCAGAAATGTTTTCTCGAGCGCGTTGGGAAGGAGGAACTGAAAGTGCTATGTTTAATCGCCTAGAAGAAATTGCTGAGAGTGAAAATCCTGTAACTCCTTTTCTAAGTGGTCGTCTGAGTCGGGCTCTTGAACCGAAAAATGGATCCGAGGATCGCTTTTTACCAACACGTGTTAATTGGGTTGTACAGAGCGGCGCCGTCGATTTTCTTCATTTAATGCTTGTCTGCATGAGATGGTTAATGGGATCTCACGTCCGATTTTGTTTAAGTTTCCATGATGAAGTTCGTTACATGGTAAAGGAGGAACTGGCATACAAGGCAGCACTAGCCATGCATGTTACAAATTTATTAACACGATCGTTTTGTGTTCATCGAATTGGTTTGTATGACTTGCCAATATCAGTTGTTTTTCTCATCTGTGGATGTTGAACCGTTTTACGAAAAGATGGAAGCATGGATTGCAAAACACCTTCAAACCCTCATGGTTTAGAAGCGGGATATGGCATACCTAAAGGCGAGTCATTGGACATTTATGAAACAATAAAAAGAACTGGAAGCAATGACATGTCTAAATGGGAATGGCATTTGAAAAAGTCAGAGTTACTACACGATTATCATAGAACTTATCGACTAAAAAACGAACGAAACGTCTGGTCGAAAAGAGTTATATAAAACCAGTTCAATCAAGTCGTTTCAATTTCCATGTCAAAATAAAGCCTGGCTAACCTTGAAGTTTGTAAATCGTGGTAATTTTCTGGTATCAAATAAATTTCACATCCGAATAACAATTGAGATTGCAAGGAATTCAATTTCTGTCCAGTGGAATTTACCAAAGGGCAACACTTTTTTTTTCTTTTCTTCTATATCCTCATTTAAGTGAAAATCCTTCAACAGTCTCTAAATAAAATTGGGAAGCTAAGCAAGAATCTGAACAAGATTTACTTATTCGGGAGAAACATGAAAGTAAAATGGCAGGTACTCCCATAAGCGCTGTACTGCATTAATTCTGGGACAGGGTATAGTCACATTTCTCAATTTTAGTAAAAATTGTAATGTAAGTGTAATTTAACTCCTCTAGATTGCATTTTTCCTATGATTGTAAAAATAAAGCGCTCACTAATAGTATAGCTGGCCATGTGTGTAGCTTTTAATTTATTCGAATTTTGTTATATTTTTCATCTGCCAAACGTAAAAAATCCTTGCGAAATATCTGTTATGGGATCTTTAGGCCTTTTTAAACAAAAACAACTTATCAAAGTCTAGTTGTTCTATAGCCAAAAGTGTTACAAGTTGTACATTACAATTTAGTCCAAAAACAACGGATTTTTCAACACTCAAGTATTAAGGAATATGTGAAGTTTCAATTGCCCTAAATTTTCTACACTTTAAATTGTACAACATTCCAAATTTACCCGTTCTCTCCTTCTGGTTCGGGTAAGATTCTGAAGCGATATCCTTACCAGAAAGGATATCATTGGGGGATTATCAATCTCATAGGAATGATTGGTTTGCTTAGCAACTTTGTCTCTGCTGCGGCATGTGCCGGTATCAATTGTATCTTGATTCTATTCTTGTTCTGCTGCAGATTGATTTTTATCTGCCTCAGTAGAGGATCATTTAGTTTTGGGGCATTTGCCTGGAAGAGATACTACAGAAGATATATCTATGGTAAAAACTTTTAATTCAGTTATGAACCATTCAACTAGAATGAAAAGATGTATAAAGTTTTAAGTCAGTAAGAGATCATCACAAAATTTCGCTCCTTGATAAAATTCTCCTAGTGATGAAATCTTTTCAGTGAAAAAAATATTTCTCTCCAAGTCAGAGCGAAATTTTTATTTCTTCGCGTTTTTGATTTCGTTCCGATGGGAGCAGTGCAAGAAAGTTTAAGAGCTTTAAATTTTTGAATCGTTCCGAAGCTCTCGTTAAAACCCACACCTGCTTAAGCGTAGCAAATTCGAAATTTAAAAGTATAAGAAAAAATCTAAAATTCTTATAACAACTGAAGATTTTCCTATACCCATAAATGTAAATAAATAAATA
>QYTT01095675.1:0-11900 GCA_006980735.1 Dasypogon diadema
AACTCAATTTTGTCTTGCCAGGCCAAGTTATTTCTAAGGAAATTTTAAGAAATTATCTGGAATTTTTGCTAAAATTCATACAAATAATGAATGAGTTGTTCAGCGCAACTATGAAAACATATCCTCCTCGTTTATGGAGGTAGACTTTTCCTTGAACTGCGATTTTTTCCCTACTGATATTTCTCTTTCAATCTAGTTGTCAATACCGTATAGGAATGTTTTTATCTCTTTTCATCGTTGATAGCATATGTAGGTAGAACTTCCATCGTCACGTTTCTTAATGGAGAGATAAATATATTTTCTTGCTTTTTCCTTCTTATGTAGCGAAATTAGTAAACACAAACACAAATCTTCAAGGTCAACGAAAAATTTTGATTAGAATGTTTGAAGTTGGGTTTCTGGTAATATATGTTCGTTGCTATTATCATGACTGACCTACTGACTAGAGAACTAACGGCTTGTATAACACTAGAAACACATCTACATACATCTACATATGTATATGTAGATGTACTATATGCTTACTTTCTAGTTTGTGTGCACAGATAACAGAGTGGAAGTGAATGGAGCAGTGAAAAGAACAGCCGCCCATTTCCTCATCATCTTATGGTAGGGTAAGTGGCGCAAGTTTTTGATTATCGAGAAGTATCCTCATCATAGGCTTGATCTTCTCGTGTAAAGGATTAAATTAGAAAAATGGTAGTGTTTAAAGATGCCAAAAACCAAAAAGAAGATTAAACAAAGCGTAAAGTTGGTTTCCGAAGAAACTACACAAAAATATATCAAGGCAAAACTCTTGTAAAAGGTGGTAGTGAGTGTTCCAGTTTGAGGTTAGGAATCAGTACGGTACCCCATATTTCAGTTCAGTAGTTATTTTCGAGGAAACTTGAAAATTTCTGGGGTTCACAGCAAATATTTCATATTAGAAAATTCCAAATTAAATGTTGTAAAAGTTCACAAATAAAGTTGTAAATAATTTTTCAGGTTACACATGGTTTTAAGCTTTTTAGATTAAGAAATGCATCTATCCCTTGCTCACATCTGCTTATTTCTAATACTGGCCATTTACGTTTGTAGCAGAAAAATTGCTTTGTGTGAAACAAGTGCTTCACATTTCCCGGTTTTACAGCCGTTCCTTAGTTCTTATTTCCATGGTTGCATGGGATTTTTTCTGTTGTTAAGCTTCTTCTCTGTTCTCTCCTCGAAGCCTTTCAGGCCCCTCGACCAAATCCCAGCTGTTAATTATGTTTCAGAAAAGTAAGTTTAAGCTTTTGGCAGAGTTTTCAATTTGTTACAGTAAAGGTCAATTTACATAGCAGCAACATGTTTTTTTTACTGAAAACCTGAACGAGATGGTTTTATTGATTGATGATATGTGTAAAAAAAGGACAAAGAATGAAGGGGAAAGAAAAATTCTGTTCCAGCGTCTCCGCTTGACATTTTAGCTCGTAAAATTTTGTTGGCGTATGTTTTGTCTTTTTTCGTATTTTATCCTGTTAGCTTTTACTATCCTGCTCGCACTGTTTCCTTACAATGTTGTAATAATGTAAATTGGCCTTAACACAATTGTTTTCCTGAATATGAAATTTATCACTATATTCGTCACTGAATATTTTACACAAATTCATGAAAGAAAAAATAACTTTTTACGGAGAAGATTCGAACTCGTATGATAATCGCTTAAACAACTGTTCAACCAATTCGCCCGACACTTCACAGAATATTATTTATTTGTTGTTATTGAATTCATTTGAAATATTTAAAAAAGCAAAGAAAAATTTATTTATCTTTTGAATTATCCAAATTTGTCGTGTTGGTTACGGTTTCAATTTCTGGTTAAATATTCTTTATTCTTGATTCTTCTTTCTTCCTTCATTAATAAGACTTTCATTCTTGATTTCCATTCCTTTTGTTGATTTTTGCTTGACGATTCTTTTCTCTTGATTTCCTGATTTCTTAAGTATTTTGATTTCTTTGGAATATCTTTTTGTTTTCATATTTAATATTTTTTACTTCTTTTCTGATTGACTTCTCAAATCGGAATGATTTGATTTTTGATGTGATATTTCAATTTTTGCTCGATTTTCAGAGAACTACTTGAATTATGAATATTTTCGGTTACAAAATTTTCCTTGTACAGAGTTTAGACTTTTCCTGGCTATTTCATCTACGCGTCACTAGATATGGTTATCGAGAATTTGTGGAGAACTTGGAAGGCTGATAAATTACCACAACAATGATTACATATCAAACTGAAACGTGTGACAGTCAGTAAATTGCTTCCTTGAGAGTTTTCAGAGTTTTCTAATTAATGGGTGGAATTAATAAATTCCTGAATGAAATTGTTTGGTTGACATAATTCTCTTTGAACTTTTTGATATTTGATTTCATAACTTCTTCGTCATAATTATTCAGCTGATGGTGCCGAAGTTTCTCTTCTTGTAACAAAACGAGATTTCCGACTCGTAAATTTTCAGTTCTACTGGCCCGTTTAGGCCGGTGTTGTAATTTATGTAGGTATTCAGAGTGCCATCTTCTCCAAAATTCCTGCAACAGTCTGCAGATGTTTGATGTTGCCATTGATCTAGCCTGCTTAGTTTTAAATCTAATAATGTTGGCTCAGTCGATAGAGGATGAGACTCTTAATCTCAGTGTCTGGAGTTAGAGCGTGATGTTGGACGGATTGAAATGGAAGTTGAAGTGCAGATTTCAATGCATTAATTGTGGAGTTTCGTAAAATTTCACAAATAAATATCGTTATTCAGTAAATGCTCTGTGATCCTTAGCATGCACTTCGGTGAAGTACTCTAATGTCATCTAAAAAACGGATTATTTCCAAAGATTATGAGGGATAAAAAAACTGGGGTTTGCTTGTAATGAAACAGCTACACATACGCGATTCGATCATTATCTTGGGATATATTACGCGGCTAAAAAAATTTATGATGCTTAGACAGAAATACAAATCCCTAAAATTTACAAGTATTGCGTCCTTGAATGAACCTTTTTGTAATATTTAGGAATAAGTTGACGATATCAGTCATGAAGATAACAGCAAACCACGTATAAATGCTATTTTTAAATCAATATCAGAACCAGATAATTTTTTAGAAGTTGAAATTAAATTCATAAAGGCTTTGATAGTTTGATAAAAGACAGAGATGATCATATGAAAAAATTGAAAAATATAATAGGATGTTCTTGTAAGTATTTGCCACTTCATGCTGCGATGTACGGTATAGACCTTTGTCATATGTTCTAAGGTCATGGATTTGTTTAGACGTGAATAATCTAGTCTAACTTTGTGTCTTTACGCAATATCGATTCCATTTGATTCAATCTTGAATTCGCAACATATCGAGATTTTCCAAAATACTCTTTCTCAGCTTCCGTTTGTGAAGATAATTCTACTTCATGTCGACCATCGTCATGTCCCTTTATGATGCGTACGAAGGTTTCTTTACATTGTTGTTCTTCCTCAGACAAATTGTTAATTGTAGGAATTTCTTCATGTTTCCAAAATCCTTTCAAAGAGTCATCAGAGTCTACTTGACTGTGAAAGTTTTTAACATCAATCCTAAGACTTTCTTGTATATTGATTTGGTCGGATAAGATCCATTCCAACAATGATGAGAGGTTTTCCGAAATGCGTGAATATTTTGATGCCAGACTTGAAAGATTTGGTAGATATAATCAAATCAGTCTTCCAAGCATTCTTGATCATGATATTGTGTTTGTGTGTTACGATTTTCATACTGATAATGAGCTCAATGTTGATATAATTTCCTATCGTGATTACAACAGTATGAATGTTGGCTCATTCTCAGAAAAGTGCAACAGTCTTCCTTGAAGTCATGTATACTCTGCTAGCGATATTAATGAGAAATTTGACATTTTTTATTCTTATGTCAACGAGCTTCATGATGAGTTCGCTCCTGTGCGGACAAAAGTGTCGAGAAATGATGCCATCCCGTGGTTTTCCTCGGAGATCCAAGATCTTATAAATGAGCGCGAACTTTTATATCATCGTTATAAAACACAGAAAACTGAAAATTCATGGTTGTTGTACAAAACAGTCCGAAATCTGGTAACAACAAAGATTGCGTCTGCCAAACGTGACTATTTCAAGCGCGTATTTAACCATAAAACTCCATCTAAAGTATTGTGGAATAACCTGCGGAAGTATGGAATTCACCAAAAAAATGAATCCGGCTGTAATTTTGACCCTGATACCCTCAATCAGTACTTTTCCTCGATCCAAAGAGCAGCACCTAGTAATTCTCACTATGATTCTCCCCGAGACAGATTGAATTTTGGCGGCTTTGCATTTCGTTGTGTGGAGGATGACGAGGTTCTTACAGCTTTGTATGGCATAAAGTCGCAAGCTGTCGGGTCTGATGGGATTCAGCCTAGTTATTAATGCCAAATATATTGCGAGTCATTACTCATCTATTCAATCATACTATCACTTCTTCGTCCTTCCCCGATGTATGGAAGCATGCAGTTGCACTCCCAATACCTAAAAGTCGCTGTCCTTCTGCTACATCTGATTTTAGGCCTATCAGCATTTTGTGTTTCCTGGCTAAAGTATTTAAGAAGCTTCTTAGCAAACAACTTGTTGGCTATTTGAACAGGTTTTCTTATCTCTCTAAGTGGCAATCAGGATATCGCCGTTACCATTCGTGTGAAACTGCTCTGCTCAAAGCCCTTTTAGATTTTTCTAAAGCATTTGATAGAATTGATCATAGTATCTTATTAAATAAATTGTCGACTAAATTTTTCCTATCATCCTCTGCTATCAAACTTGTTTCGAGCTTCCTCTCTAGCAGAACACAGCAGGTTAAAATCAATGATGGTTACTCACTTCCTGCAGGTATCTTTTGTGGTGTACCCCAGGGTTCAATCTTGGGGCCATTGTTGTTTTCATTATATATAAATGAATTACCCTCTGAGGTGCAACACTCGAAGGTTTATCTGTATGCTGATGATTGCCAGTTGTATATCAGTGCGCCCGCTGACCGCATCGATTCCTGTATTGAGGACTTGTGCCATGATTTGGATCGCATTTTGAACTGGTCGAAAGATAATTTTCTATCCCTTAATCCCTCAAAGTCTTGTTATATTGTACTCTCTCGTGGTGAGGCCTCCACTCATTCTAACCTTCCTGTACCCTTCCTGGGGAACTCGCCTCTTGTTAGGGTGGATAAAGCTAAGAACTTGAGGGTTATCTATAATGCTAAGATGACTTGCTGCGACCATATCACTTTTATTCTGGCAAAAATCTACTCAACCTTGAGAAGACTCTGGATAACTGCGTCTCTCCTCCCGACGAATACCCGTTTGGGTTTAATTAAGGCTTTGATCCTCCCTTTTTTTACCAGCGGCCGCGTGGTTTACCCTTGCCTACTGAGTCCAGGCAGGTAAGATCAATGTATCCTTTAATGACTGCATTCGATTTATCTATAGTCTTCGACGCAGAGATCATGTGTCACCGTATGATTCTTCCGTCGTTGGTTGCTCTCTTAAAACTTATGTCAACTTAAGATTGTTAAGTTTTCTCCACAGAATGATCTACTGTGAGTGCCCAGGGTATTTTTGTGCGTCATTCACTTCTCTTCGTTTCCAGCGCCGGAATGATATTCTTCTACCCAGGTTTAGGACTCTTGTTGGTGAGCGCTCTTATGTTGTTCAGGCTGCTCGACTTTGGAATTCACTTCCTTATAATATACAGCATATAACTGCGCCGGGGCTTTCAAAAAGAGCATATTGTAGCACTTCAATGAGGAGACTTAGAATAAATTTTTGTAGCGTACTTCTTTTAATTCTTTTAAAATTTCTCAATATTGTTTTATTCACTTTTGTTCGATTCAATTTATTTTTGTTTAATTCTTTTTTTTTCATTTATCCATTCATTCTTCTTCTTCTTTTGTTTTTTGTTTCTTTCTTTTATTTATTTAGTTATATTTATATGAATTTTTATTACTAGTTTAGATTATGTTTGAATTATTATTTTTTCAAAGATTTATGTACAAGTTTAAAGATTTTATTCTTATTGTGCAATTTAATAAATTATTATCATTATAAAATTCAGTTCACCCAAGAATTTAAACCAAATGACCATTTATTATGTAAAAATTTTGCAGATTGGGCGTTAGAGCAACTTTAAGCAGATCCGTTAATTCATAACAAAATCATCTTTAGCGATGAAATTCATTTTTGGTTAAATGGCTTCGTAAATAAGCAAAATTGTCGCATAGACTGAAGGAAAGTCGCATGATTTTCTTGAAACACCTTTACATTCACATAAATTAACAGTTTTGTATAGTTTACGGTTTGGAGGTGTAATTGGACCGCACCGTTGCAAAAAATGAAAATGGCAACGCAGTTGCAGGATTACTGTTTTTTTTATGGCATGAATTCGATGATTTGGATCTGAACAAAATGTGGTTTCAAGAAGATGTTGCAACATGCCATCCATCTCATGGCACAATCAATTTATTTAGAGAATATCAAGAAATGCCGATGTGACCTAGCCACCAAAATCATGATCAGCCAACATCAATGTTCTTTAATTTGCCAATGTGTCCAGCTCATTTCTCAATAAGCATCATTGCCAATTTCCCAACGTTATAAACTTTGGCAAAACACACTTCCATGCGTAGATTTTAGATCAGAATTTCAGGCAGGAAGAATAAAAGTATATTTTCCACCTAAATTCTATATTATTTATAATATACCTTTTTAAAGAAAAATTAAAAATATTTTTCGCATCTACTTTACTAATTAAAATTCTTTTACTTATTTATTTGAGAAAATTATTTTGGTCCTCTTTGGCGGAAGCACGAATCCTTGTACATGTGCTGGACAAGAGATTCGTGCCCGCTCCCTAATTCGCCTGCACAGCAAAAGTTCTCACTCTTCCTGTTAATTTTTTTTAATAATTCCCTAAATGTAGGGTCCACCACCCGGTTTCCCTCCCACAGAAATTATAAGGGTCATACCTATCATCTGTTGGGGAAATTATCCCGTGTACAGCTCCCTATTCACATGTAAAACAAAGTGAAAACAAAAAAATATAATTCGCATATCCCTGAAAGATTTCCTCCGAGCCAGCCCGCATTTCAAATCTGGCTACAGCGTAAAACCAAAACGGGATCTCACTGCTGTAGTAAAAATCCTTAAAATCATGAAATCCCAGTACCCGCTAAATATTATTTGCCAGGAAAAAATCTCGTAATCTAAAATCCTCCAAACAAAAGAAGAATTTTCTGCTGCCTGCTTCGTGATATTTAAAATTTATGGGCACCGTTTTCCACAAAGCTGAAAAATTTCGTATTCATATAGAAAAAATTGCTCACAAGCGGTGAATACTTCCATCCGCCACAAAATTTTACTTTGCAAAAATTCGATTCATAAAATTGCGTACAGAAAAAACGCAGCAATTATTGCATCAGAAAGGAATAAGGGCCAAATCCAAATGCTCGCCGCAAGCAGCAGGAAGCATACTGCAAGCTAAAGTTAGAGCATATGGAATCCTGTTAAAGCTATCCAAATGGAGGTAGGATGAAGCTGGCTTCAAAAGCGCTGAAGTTGAGGTTAGGCAAATTTCTAATTTTGCTGCTGCGGTCGCAGTTGTGACAACTTTGCGACGCCAAGGTAAAACATATGATTTGTGTAAGCAACTCTCATCTGTTGTTTGGTGTACACAAAATGAAGCGGTTGAAAGAGATTACAACGACGGAAGAGGAAGTTATAAATTTTATGATGGAGAATCCATTTATGTACGACGTAAATGATATAAATTAGAAAATTAAGCCAAAATAAACTTCTGAAATGTCAACAAATTTTTTCTAAGTTGGCAGAATGTATATGCTTGCGGCGTTCATTTGGTTTTACCCGGCAGCATCCGGTTGGCAGCCAGTTTCATAAAGCTTGCAGCCTGCTGCTTGCGGCGTGCATTTGGATTTGGGCCTAAAACCGGGAACCGGATGACACGTAGTCAGAAGTTTTTTTTCGAATGGTTTTGATAGGGTCGGTTGGCCAAGGAGTTGGATTTCGGTCTTTAAGTCAGGTCGCGGGCGAATAATCAGTCTTTTGGCGTGAACAGATCAGTTTTATCGTTATCTTGAGAGTGTTTAGGCATCGACCAAGCAATAGCAGAAAGACTATTCAGCTCCTTAGGCAGACCATGAACGCTTTTTCTCTACTTTTGGCCCAGCGATGCCTCGCCTGAGAGCTGTAGACTGTGATGTATTTATTGCTTGCAATACAGTGTGAGGAAGACGGAAGGTCTCAGGCGAGGCATCGATAGGCAAAAATTCGTGAAAAAGCGAGCTGAACAGTCTTTGTTATTACTTGGTAGATGATTTGGGGGTGGAAAGGGAGTAAAATCCTTAGATTTGGTTTTTTTTGACTGAGTGGCGGGTGTAAGTTCGGATTTTATATTGTGATCTAGAAGGAAAAGTTTCGGGAACAGTGCCGCATGGGGACCAGAGGAGAGTATTGAGGACGATTCAAGAAGGACCTGCTAGTTGTGAGAAAGAGAGGTGAAAATTTACCTTTTGGGTATGCGCATAATTGGAGTTGTCCAGCGTGAGACGTGAAAAGGGCCACCTCAGTGAAAAGTTTTAGTTAACAGTGAAGTTCTTGAATGGGATCAAAACTAATCTAAGGAGATTTCGCGTTTCTTCCGTGCCCTCAGCATAAATTTACTACTATTGAGAATCTGTCCGGAGATATATTGTTTCCTAAACCACAAAAGTCGGCGAGAAGTGACAAAACGAGTGGTGTGGATAAAGGCAGAAAGATGCTCAAATTAGGACTTAGGCGTGCTGCATAAAAGGGTTCGTTTCAGGAATCGAAAAGAGGGGAGTCTGTTGTGCGTTCCAGACGGAAATGGGATGTTTGTGCGTTCGAAGGACGTATGGCAAAGTGAATGATTTTAAGAGTAGATGAGCAGAGAACAATTCAAGCGAATGGACAAGTAACGTGAAGACTTCCTTCGTAATTATACGAGCATACAAGAGGATTGTGGAATTTTCATCGTCGTCGGAGGATAACTAACCACGCTGGACGGATGGAATTTCGCAATTGAAACAGCTCAGCAAAGAGCCGGGAAACGACCCTATGGCAACGAAATATTTAGTACCCTAAGTGATATTTTCGTGTTTGTTTTACACCAGGGAGTGTTGTGGCTCTTTTGGGGATTTCCGTGTACAACTTCGGTGTCCGATGTTAGGGCGACTTGTAACAAGGGGAGGGGACGACAACCAGAGTAAAAACAATTGAAATTCAGTGAAGTATTTCCTAAAGCCCTTCCTTTTCACTTACCCTAGGAATTTTCCAAAGAAACAGTACCCACAAAAGGATCGGATCCGAACCATCATAGATGAAGGTAATGACGTGCAATTGTGAACTCTGGAGGAATCCAGCGATGAATTTAGCCAGATTTTTACTGCCAAATAAGGACAATACGGATCTGCGCTACTAAATATTGCGCGGCTGATTACAAGGTGGAATACTGTTGGAGTGATGGCGTTGAGTGGTGCGAAAAATGATTAGGAATAAGGACATGAAAAGGGAAACAACGACACTGGAACTTAAAACAAGTACTTAAAACGCGAAGAAACCATTTCGTAGATAGCATATGGGCCGAAATATAAGTGACCAGAGCGAAACTGAGAGTTAGGTCGAAGTGCGGCTCCATGAATGAATATAATTACTTCAGGAAAATGTTAATCTTGCAAAACGTTACAGAGGAAATTGGAGGAGTTGAGAAAGTGGTTTTGGGGGATGATAAAGTGGTAGATGAGCCCTAAGAAACGGAAACAGAAGTCTCGCTGTATAACTAAGACGTATGAGACACCAGAATACTGGACATCGTCACGGATAAGTAATTTCACATCTTAACCAATCGGAGTAAGTGATGCCTGAATTACTTTTATTAAGTCTAATTTGAAAATGCAGCTTTAGCCGGATAATTCGATCCGCAAGGTGTACAGACATCAATTTAAGAGTATCAATTGTTACGTTCTCCAAAGAACATTACATCGATGGAAGGCTTGCTCAGGAGAAGGGGTGGGTAAAAGCCTACCTGCTAATGGCGCCACGTGGTTTTCCTTTACCAGGGGTTAAACCACGAAACCCGTCTAAGTCGGGCGAAGAATGAAAAATTTAAATGAAACAACAATTGAACTCCACGTTATAAATGTATTCGGGCGTATCCAAAAGAAAATTACAATTACACTTGAAATTCCAGTATCCACCTTTCTTTAAAAATTACTACTTCTCATCAAAAAAAAGCACTATAAAATTTAATAAAATTTAACCTTCTCTGAAATCAACAGCTAATGCGCTAACCCGCCACAAAATTGGCTAACGATAAAAATAAGAAGGAAATAATAATACTTAACTTTCCGTATGCTATTCCAGGTCCTTTTCGATTCCTTCCTCTACTTAAACTCCGATCTTCCCTACGAAATACTCTGCCTTATCCGCCGCTTCTACCACTCTCCACTTTACTTCTTTAGTTCCTTCTTTTGATTTTGTTCCACTTGCTTTAACAGTTTTGTTTTCTATAACTTTCTATGACTTTCTTTTTGAGTTCCACTTTTTTTCTCTCACCACTGTTCACTTTGAGGTCTAGAATCGCAAAGAGAACGAACCGCCTCGAGTTCAGCGCTTATCCCCTTACTTTTGGCGGCGACGTGATCCCAGACATGCCAGGTATACCAAATAGGTATTTTTTGGTTTATATCGACGATTAGATCGCCTTAAATTTTCACTTTTCTGCTATTATTATTGAAGCTTTGGAATTAATTTCATCTCTTTTCGAGATTTAAAGAGTTCAAATTACATTTGGGTTTGATTTATAGTTTAGGTTGCTTCACAAACAATTAAGTTCACCTTTTTAATGTCATTATTAGTTCCTCTTAAGTTATACATTGTTCGATTTGCGTTTTAATTTTCACACTTTTGAACATGATTTAAATAATCCACTTACTCGACTTTGATATAGAACTATGTTTCCCTTTTTTTGTTTATGATTTATTATTTTATTTGGAAGCTTGAGATAGGACAGAGAATTATCTTCAGTTCCTTTGTTTAGTATATTTCTATTTTTTTTGTTATTGAAAGGACTTGGAAGGTTTTTTTTAAATTTAAAAAATTGCTATAAATTACAATTTTAGAAATGTAGAAATGTTCAATAAAAAAAAGGAAAAAAATGTACGGCCGTTCTATATTCCATAACTTAATCTAATGGTTCTCCTCTCGCCTCCAGTAGTGTGTATTTCCCCATGTCTACCTATAATAATAATAATAATAATAAGGTTTTATTTCTTCATTATTTCAAATATACAAATGCATACAATACAATAATCCTAATAAAACACTAAAACAATGACCTAAGTCGTCTGTTTAGAGCCGTAACCCGTAAGAAAAAAAAAAGAAAAACATGATTGTGTTTGTATGACACTAAATTCCACCTACATATTAACATCATCTTATTTACTAGGTGTTGTATTCCCTAACGAGTATTATTCTATACTTATAAGCTATATTTACGTAATCGTACAAGGCCTTCCAATCCTTAATATTCAAGTACTCTACTATTTCCTCGTTGGATAATTCGGACTTTTTAAAATAGTTAATTCGGAAGTCTTTTAATGGGCATCGACCTATAAAATGTTTGATATCTTCGTCCTCATTCCTGTTACATAAAGAGCATAAAGGGGAACCGGAGTGCCAGAAACTTGCGTTTAAATTAAGCAGCGATCCTCTAGCCTTAAAAATGTATCTCATCATTCGCATCGAGCTCGAATCATTTATATAGCTGTTCATGGACAAGTTATGCGACAGTTTGTCGTATAAGCCGTGTCTAATACTCTGCGATGCACGCT
>QYTT01095680.1:0-25800 GCA_006980735.1 Dasypogon diadema
AAAATAAAATATTTCAACTTGGAATTAAAAAAAAAGAGTTTTCGTGTCTATTGTAAGGTTGCACTTTTTGGTGGTTGAGTATTGATCTAACACAGGGGAGTACAATTGTTGGTGGGTGGGTGCTTCCGTAAAATTTTCAAAAAGTTACAAATAGCAAAACTTTAGGACTCAGATTACCGACGCAATACAACAAGGTTAGGTATTTTTACCTGTTCTGTTTCATTTCTACGTTTCCTTCATTCCAATGATCTTATGTAACAATTTCATTTACTAGGACGATCATGTGGAACTAGATCATCAATATTTGAGAGGTATTCATGTCTTTGCGACAATACCAGGTGGACTGCTCATATTTTTTCTGCCGCTAGAATAGGAACTCGAGTATTCTGCGATGCTGCTATTTCTTAAGTTATAGAAAAGTTGTGTTGTGAGTTGCAAATTAATAGTTCTTTACCGCAAACAAGATTATATATATTATATATAAAAATTCTTTAGTAGCTTCAATGCACCTGTGACGGCTACCTTTGTTCTGTTCACGATACCTCCCCTTTCAATTTTCTTCATAGAGATCTGCGAAGATCGTGTTCTCAAGCGAGTCCAACCGTTTCATCTCGAAGATCATCGTTCCGGGTTTTTCGACGGGACAGGCAAAGTCTTGTTGATGTTTCCGATCCCGGTGATCTCTGTGGTACTCTGTATTCTTTAGAGGTTACTCAATAAAAACACATATTTCTGTACATTCCTCCGTGAGCACTCTTTCACATCTAAGAGGAGGCTTTCTAAATCGATAGCTTTCTAGACATCTCGTTACAATCACCTTGTGTAATTTTGGGGTCTCTGTTTTTAGAGACATACTGCTCTGTTCTTGGTTGATGAGCATAATTAATAGATTTTATGACCTTGTGAATTCTTCCGATCCGAATCGCATAATGGTTTTCCCTGTATGGCTCCCGAATCGAAACGTGATCTTGCTTTTCTTCTGCTTGCCAAAACCGGACAGTCGCACACATCCCAGTATCCTCCAGATACATTCTACATATATCTCCCTCTAGGGTCCCATTGCTTTTGAGATGATATCCAAAGTTTTCGTGTGCTGTAGTTAAAAAAAACCAACCATCTAAGGTTTCTTCGCTCTATGCATACATATTTTCACCCCCAATGGCGGAAGCTTACGAGATTTTAGATATAGATATATGATGCTTTTTTCATTGTAAACTGCTTTTGGTTTCTTTCCAAAATGGTTTTTCAAAAAATAGATTTACTACTGTAAACTTGAATTTCCGTATTTTTGTTTGTTGTGTCGATTTTAGAAAAACCTTATACAAAATTAACCCAGGATACATATTCCCCAACTATTGAGACTTCTTTCTAATTTTTTTGATTGACTGTGTTCTTTCGTGACTTGTGACAACAGGCGTTCCAAAGGTAGTCATCTGGGACCTTTGCTATTCATTATTAATTTCAATCATATATCTATTATTTTTACCTTTTAAAAGATTTTATAAAACAATTCGAATGGTTGTTACATTGGATTGATTACAGGGTTCTCTAAAGAGACTACAGTTTTTCACAGCGCTCTTTGAGGAAGCATGAATTTCTCTAGATTTCTCATTGGTCGTATTAATGTGGTATTCCAATGATGTTTAACGCACAAACGTCTCTTTCAATGTCATGAAACCCTTGTACACACAGTTTTTCACGGTTTCCGTCGGGGTTTACCTTGAGAACAACTCAGGCCAATGTACGGTTATATTCATCTTAGACAATGACCCAGTTATTGTTTTTTGTTGTGGATCATTACTGTACAGCTTTTTGTAGTTTGAATTGGGAAAGGATCGTCGATTACACCTACAAGTTCGGTGGCGATCACCTAGTCTCGAGGGGGAAACAATCATACAAGCTTTCAAGTCTTGAAAAATTTTTATCAATAAGGGTAGGTTACTCTAAATCCTCTGATCACTCTCAAAATTTCTCGTTACCAAAACAGGACTGGAAAGCCCGTTACGTGGGTTTAGCTAAAACAAGTGTGGAAGACGTACAGCGTAAAGATACAAAACAACAGGTTTAAGTCGCTCAATATGCTCCGGCTGGAGCTGGAAGAAATAGAGTGCTGAACTCCTTTCTTGCTGAAAACTTTGAGAAATTCTTCGAAGACCATAGGCAACGCCTGATGTTACACCCTTGTAACTGAACGTAGAGCAGTTTTTTGACTTTTCACTTTTGAAAGGGATTGGAGCTTTTTCCTAGCCATTCGGTTTGTAGCATTGGACAGTATAACCTTGGAATTTCGTAAGAATCTTGGTGTACCGCAAGGCTCTATTCTTCAACTGTCTTCTTAATTTTCATCAATGATTCTACTTTTTTACCTCCTACAATTTTCCAGGCAGCAGTTGTTTTGATCTTCTGCACTTCTCCGAATCAGTGGTAAATTATTCCTGAACACACTTTAAACCTCTATTATTACTTTCACAAAGTTCTACAATTCTCACTTTCTAGTGAAAATATTTTCCGAAAGCAGTAAGACGACATTTTTTGTTCCCTCACTTTTTTAACGGTAGAGAAGCTTCATGTAATTTTTTCACAATCACTAAATCGTAAAAACGCTTCACCCAATTAAAACCACCAACCGGGTAGTACAATTTAACGAACCATCGAAATGGTAAAATTCCATCAAATAATTTGTCCATCGAAACTCAATTATACCTAACCTCCATATGACATCTGTCACATCATCAGAGTTGTCAAGTAAACACCTGTCGTGATAAGATGGTACCCTGTCACACAATTGCCACATTTCCCGCTTGACACCCTCCTGTCATTACTCGATGGTCGGGAAATTAGCGGCACCGAATGCTTGTTCGGTGTAATTTTCTCACCAAGCACAATTGAAATGCATGCGTCAGACAAAAGCACGCTGCTGTGATCGAGCTGGCACCAGAACATTTTGAATAAAAGACCGGCCTAAACCAGCCCAATATTAGGCTGTCACTTAACATGCCGCCCCTTTCAAGTTGCCAATTACACTTTTGACAGCTGATGCTAACAGAGAATGACACTTTGTGTTGTGTGTATGATTTCGTTCGCCCTCAGTTCTATTCAGTCGGATTTTTTCCTGCCCTCTCGGCCTTTCGTTGTAATCTTGTTGCATGAGCATAAGTGACATGTCAGTGGTAATTTAAAGCGACGTGTTGAGCATGTTTGTGTGGGGAACTAGTGTCTGATGTGTATCCACACAATGACCCAAATCGATTTCTTCTGTGGAATGTGACACAGAGTTGTCTGTCGTTGAGCGTTTAGGTCATGACGAGGCGAGTCCAGTGTTGTCTGAGGTTGTTGACTGCAATCGGGTAAGAAAGCCTTGGGAATAAAATGAAAATAAGACGGAAGTGGGACTGCCAAGCATCCATGGAGATCTGACAATTTTGTCTTTAATTAGAATCTGTTGAACGTTTACAAATTTTGACAGGTTGAAATTGATTAGTGATGACAGTTGTAAAGTGCATTTGAGGGCTGCCATGCGGAATGATGTTTGTCTGTGGTGATTGACTGAAGATAAGGATGACAAGGCTGCGATTAAATTTGCCTAGGACTGTTTTGAAACGATTACTCAAGGGAATTGGAATATGTAAACATAATGTGGACTGATTTACTAGGGAGAAATAGTATAAAAAAGATGGAAAAGAAGAGCTGCACAAGAGAAGTGATTCGGAAAAAAGTACGTCCCCTGTTAGTAAGATTGAATAAATGGGATGGAGCGCTAGGCTTCAGATGCTTTGTATATTTTTACATAGGGCTTTCAAATGAATTCCCAGGATTGACTTAGTAGAAAACTGTGTGCTAAAGTGAGTAAGACAAGCCAGTCACCTAACAAAAACCAATCCATCGCCTTTTCTAAGCAGTTTAAGAGCAGCTTGTGCTCGGATGTAGTGCGCGTGTTGAGCGGAATTGTCTTAAAAACTAGCTAACTAGATTAAGAGCAGTTGCTACTTATTTCTAGTTCGTTAATATTCTAGTAAAATTAGTAAGATTAAGGAAGGAGTTTTGCCCGGACACAGTACGCGTGTTCAGAGTTTTTTTATTTTTTTATTAGCCAGTTTCCCAATTAGTGTTTGGTACTCTGCAACACAGGGAGTTCCATGTACATTATAGATGACAGTATGTCTCCTTAGAGGACCTGCTCGCTACCAGAGAGATAAAATTGTAGTGGACGTTATTACTATTAAGTTTCCGAGGATAGATTGTATGCCGATGTAAAGCTTCCAGTCGAAAATATACAAATTCTTATCTTATCTAGGAAAGATTACAGCACCAAAAAGAGAATAACATAGAATTAGTTTCTTGTGAATTTTCAAAAACACATACGTACCACAAAGCCCACTTTTTGGAAAGATTTTTATCAGAGTTATGTATAAAGCCGTCTATGAGTGATTTATTTGCGGCTTTTAAGCACTTTCTCTAGTCTCCCACACAAATACCGCCTTAATCCACTCACCTAAATATAGCCCGAAAAGCCTAAATTTTCCCAAAAATTAACACCTTTCTTAATAGCCCTGCTATAATAGTATAAATTCTGGGGAGAAATTCGCTCGACTTAATCACTGGCTTTTATGTTTCGCTATAATTTGTGAGAATTTACAGCCGCCCGGAATATATCAACAAATAGTCATAAATTTACGCGCTGATCTTAATAATTTCGTAACGTATGACAGCGGAGTGCGGCAGATATGATAACCGGTTCAGGTGGTATTTTGCGTGGCCAACGAGTGACTAACAGTCACTTACACAAAGGATCAGATAAGCCGGAAATTAAGCCTTTTCTAGCTGGCCATAAACATAAATTACAATTATTGCCGGGTTATCAAAACCCCATAAATCACCAGCGACCACCACATCCATCTGCTACTAATCGACGACTTATCTCCCGCGCTCTCCACCGCCACAATCCATCTTCCCGGGACATGATTGCTGATAACGCCCCACAATAAATAAATAAAAATCTGACACAATCACTTAAAAGCGAAACGTTTCCTCGTCTGATTTACAACTCGACGACTGTTTTGACACGGAGCTATTTTAGTGTTTTTATCGCTCCTTGTGGCCCCGGTCCGCACTCCGGAGGAGCTAGGCCTAAGTTGTGCGGGACAGCTTTAGTTTGTATAATACTGTTGCGGGGATCCGAATCCGACGCCGACCCTGTTCCCCCACCCCTTCCCATAGAGTTTTTAGAGTGTGGTGATTGGTGATGGCAGTCTTGCTTGGCATCCCTCGTAAATTACATGAAAATTAGTTCAAAGTGGAAATAAATTTCAACAGCTGATGTCATCCCTAATTAACAATTTTGTAAAGAGCTCTGGGGGATCAGTCAGAGGTGAAGCCGCTCGTCATTTGGGCCTCGTCGGACTGCCTACTGAGGCTGACTGCATCAGTTAATGCGTGAGCTTCGACTGAATTATCTCCTGTCCGTCAAGTTAATTAAGTAATTCGATAATTATAATTAATTGCTGGCCTGTTTTCATGCAAATGCAACAAGTTGGCTCGCGGGCATTTTGTTGGGCTCTTTAATTGAACGTGCTGAGATTTCGATCAACACTTGGCGGCGAGGCGTAGTTCTGTTTAGGAGAGTTGAAATAGGTTTATTTTTCGCTACAAAGTTTAATTGCTAGATGCCAGTCTAGTCCTGGATATGGTCAATTAAAGTGCAGGTGTAAACTTATGCAAAGCAGGAAAAAAAAATGGATCAACTCACCTGTAAGCCTCTGGCGGCTTAATTGAATTAACGAGATACCGTTTAGAGAAGTTAAAAGATGAAAATTTACTAACTGGATTTTAGACTGTTTTGACTATAACTGATGGGAGCTTTTCCATTTTTCCATTATATATCATAAAGTTTTACCTTGTGTGCGGTATATCTACCAACTGGTTTTGGTTTGCAGAAGTCATAAATGCAGTACTTACTCAGCCTTACCTTCACGCTATATATGGGAGGGTATTACAAAACTGCTACAAATTCAATCAAGGTTTGACTATCCTTTGCCGTACCCAAGACTCATCCTTCCGGCGACAAAACGCATAGGTTTAAAAAATGTATGGCGTCTGCATTCCTACTCAGTCGATGGACAATATCATATTTCTTGAACCAGGCCACAGATTCTAACAAACACATTCTTGGACTTTAAAAAATATTTACGAAGTGCACGCAACCTTTTACAATTCAAAACATTTTCAATTTTCAATAGACAACACATCAAAAATCCTCGGCTACTATAATCTCACCACTCCAGAAGAAGTCTGTCACAAGCACACATGGAAGGGAGCCAGCGAATTTATCTCAATAAATAAGTCATAATCTTTCCACATCATTTCGGACGATAACCGCAATAAATTATCGTTTAACAATCAATTATCGTTGTTTGCCGAAGTTAACGATACATCCGAAGACCATTTTTCTTGATTTCCTTTTCAGTGGCATTGTTTGCCCAACTTACCAATTTCTTGTTATCTGGGCAGGATATTCGGGATGGGAGAAAGCGCACACATATGCGCACACATATGAACACACATGAACAAACAGACTACATACGCTTCACCCCTCAGTCTGTCTGTTTGTTTGTTTATTTCCACCCTGCACTGGATCTGTTTGATATCAAGCCGGTTGACTGCCTGCTGGTACTTCATAGTACCTCTAGTCTCTATCCCTAGATCTGTACACAATTCATGATACCTCTTGGTTTGGTTCGGTTCGCATAGAATCCTGGCTGCTTTGTGCTGTGTAGCCGTAGTCCTAGCCACTCTAGTGCTTTGCGCCGCAGAGTGCTCCTGCTCCCTGCTGTATTAGCTATAAATTACACGTTTTGTTCCCTTTTCCGAACCGAATCGGAGAGTAATTTTTTATATTTTTGTGCTCCCTGTGAATTCTGTGTGTCATATATTTCGCTTTTATTGTATCCAGCCGCACCATGTCGACATAAATTCAACCAAGGAGGGTTGATTTCGTCTTTCTCTCGACGAGTCTTTTTATTCGGGTGTGCTATAGTGTTCCTGTTGTTCTGTGCTTCCTTTTATGCATAGCTCTTCGCCTTGAGTTGTGTCTATGCTAGGCAGAGTGGGCCTCTGATTTTGCTACGCCATCCTAGGCAGAACATCCATGTGCAAGTGCAGAGCCAAAAACCCAGAGTCAGAGGTTGGACCACCAGATGGAACGGGGTATTGAATCTCGAGACAAATGGCTAACAACATTCATTCAATAGCGGATGTTTGTCAGGAACGAAATAGAACGGAGAACCAACGGAGGGCTGTAGAAATCGTATATTATCGGTGATAAATAAAAATTCACACAAATAAAATTTATTTATTGCATTTTGAAGCGGAGACAACAGATTTGGAGGGAAGAAGTAATGCTCATAGACAGTGGCTTGCGGAAGTAGCGCGGTTTTCACACTGGGGTTTTCATATGATTTGTGAGCTCTGCTTGCTCCTCGGAATATCTATAGAGGCTTAAAAGGATTTATTGTACAGATAAGTTCTGCATAAATGTTCTTGGGTACGAGCATGCATTGTGATTTTGATTTAATGGCGACAATCCCCTTAGCGGGTCTGAAAATGTAATTGTCCTTGGTAATGATCCTTGTAATTTCCAAGGGATGTTATTTAACTGATAATCTTGTCACTTTATTGGGACCAATTCAAATGGGGGAAAAAAAAGCAAAGAACAGGGGATGTGAATCTCAAGAACTTACTAATGGGGTAATCTGTTTTGGGTTTTAGTTGTGTGTTCAGCTAGCTGGATTTGTACAAAGAAATATTGTACTTTTTCTGCAAGCTGCCATAGGAATACTGGTGTTAACAAATATACCTGATTAAAAGTATTCAGGAGAAGCATCATGTGCAATGGTAAGGCGTGACATTTGTAGGACAACAAAAATCTTCTTGGCTATAAACTTTACTACAATGTTAAAACGAAAAAAAATTGTGGAAAGCTTGTGAGAATTTTGGTAGGTCGAAACCAACTCAATGCATTTAGTTTTTTGTAACACCGCAGAACTAACTGATAGTGATTTCTATCTCAAATCTATTTATAGTGCCAAACGTCTTATCCTCAAATATCCTAGTCCAGAACTACTTTACATCTATTTGCAGCAGAAAGTTTTATTCCTGGCTGCAATTGCGTCTTTTATGTGGTATTTGCAGTCGTTGAGCGTTTTCTTTAGATATCCTCACTTTTTCCCAGAATTCGAAGTATACCTTCCCTAAAAAATATACGACAACAAGTTTTCGACAGGTCTATCGTCCTCACATTCAGCCCATGACTATATATATATATGTATATTAATGGTGCACAATATACGCAACAGATTTATCAGCAAATTTTGTCAGTGTCATCATCAATTTTCATTTAGTTTACCCGACTGATGGAAGAATGTAACCACCGAAGAAATCACCTCAAATTATCCGCCTCTACCACGATTGCAAGTCTGCTCCTTTCTCAGCTATGAAACAACACCAGAACGAATGATATGTCGGTGCAGAACCCTTATAACAACCCACTAGTCATCGTCAACCAGAGGATGCAGTGTAATGTCCACATGTACGTTTGTAGGTACCACGTAATATATCCGGCAAATATCCAATCTCCATGCAGGGCGGATGGTAGATAGCCCTGGCATCGTCCGACGATAAATCAAAACGAAATGTCATAAAGGGCGTAGAAACATTTTCTCTAACATGTCGTTACGTATCCATTTATGTCAGTAACATGATATGCCCAGACATGTGGAGAGCTGGTGTTCCGATTTGTTATTTTTGTCTTTGACGATTGTTAAGTTCGCATGGACAAGCAATTTCTCTCTCTCTGCTAGGAATTTTTCTTGGTAGCAGTAGGTTTCTGAGATTCTAGGATGCCCTAAATGAATATATCATGTGAAAACGTTGACAGACAGATGGGGGCGAAGTCGAGGAAATTATTGGTGGAATTGCGTCCCTTCACGAAGGTAGCAAATACATCCCAACCCTAATTGACGGGTTTCAAAACCACTCCACAAATAAGAAAACGCCAATTTCTTGGCACGTCC
This sequence comes from Dasypogon diadema, assembly GCA_006980735.1. NCBI lineage: Eukaryota > Metazoa > Arthropoda > Insecta > Diptera > Asilidae > Dasypogon > Dasypogon diadema. The sequence continues at coordinate 9,069 of QYTT01095680.1, forward strand.
AACTGTCAATAAAAATAGCTCCAGAGCCGCATGTACACGCACAAGAGATCCCCCGTCACATTACTCTACTTTTGCCAAATCGCAACAAAAGCACCCCAAATTATCCTCAAAACCCCAAGATAAGAATCTTAAAACGTTCGCCTCAATAGAAATATCAACATCTGTCAGGATCAGATTCCTCGCCGCGCCAGTTGGTGGTGGTATCCTTGTCATTCAGGCAACCATCAAAATAGGATAACTCAAAAGCCACACATTGTGGCTGTCAATCAACTTGTTGAAAATGAAATCCCTTCGAGAAGAGACCTGCCTGAAGACACGCTAGTTGTAAGTGGATTCGCACACCTCTCACGTCGTTTGGATTTGCCCCCGCCAGCTCACCATCCTGCCGGCCCGGTGAGTGGTGGCGGAGGTGGAAAAGATTCATGAATTCAAAATATCCCAGTCAGATATCATCTCCACACACGAGTGGAGACGTAGTAGCTTGGCCAAGAGCTTTTGCAGCTGCTGGCACAATTTTTACCTCCTCCATTCGTCTACCTGAAGAAAACCCGCAGATTGACGAGATTGTGTGCCGGCGCAAAATAAACCAGGGCACACAAATGAAAAATCCTCCCTGGAAGGTATCATCGCCCGGTTGGCATATGTAAATGCGATAAAACAGGCAAAACGGTGACAGTAGCTGTGACGCGGAGACGACGTCACTGAATGGATTCCATCCTGGAGACAGCGACACACACAGATCTGACACGTATCTCATGGAGAAGCAGTACGCCAGACAAAGTGACATCCCGCTGAAGCTGTCATGGGAAACAAGGAACATTATCGCGACATATCATCATTATAGTAGGAATGGTGTTGCGGAGGCTCCGTGTGCCAGTTGTGGTGGCTTTTTATCCTGTGGACTCCTGCTGTCTTTTGGCGTGTAAGGCTGCTGTCACTAGCCTGTCATGTCGCTCGCTTTATTTGCCACTGACAGTATTCAACATATCAAAAAATTTCCTCTTGTGTAGTCGTTCGCATTAAGCGGAGATATCATCGTCCTCGCGCAATAATTATATTTTATCGCCCCTTTATCTACGCGAAGCGTTCATCCCTCACCCCGTTCTGCATCGATAAGGGAAGAGATTTGTTGAGTAATTGAAATTGGATTTTATTACGGGCTGCAGCAACTACATGAGTAATTAGAGAAAAGGACCAAGGGGATTAATTGAGATGAATTGTGATGATCCATCAGAGATTTAGCATGTAAATTGAGTTGGACGGATGGACTTCCCGACAAATTTAACAAAGTTGTATTTTTTCATCCAGGACGCCGTTAATGTGAACGAACAGTCCCCAAAGGCATATCATAGGTGGGTCCGGAACTTCTGCAGTAATCAATAAGGGACAGCAATTTAACAAAACTATTATATTCATTAAGGGCTGAGTAAAACTTGGGCTTTGCCTAAAAAGTGCCAGTCATCTTCTTAAGATGTTATAATGCTTGTAAAGACTCCATGGATTTTTACATCAATATTAACTGAATGTACTAATACCTGCTATAACAGCGGTTAGATTACGGCTTTATTTTGCTACTGCTGTTAGACTATTCCGTGACTATAAATCGGCCAGGTCGTATACACCAATAAGTGTTTCTCTTAAAATCAAAGGGACAATAAGCGATACGAAGGCGAAAACATATGGATGAAATGGTCTACTCCATACTGAGAAAAGGTTTTCACTTTAAACATTTATGGACCTTGTAATACCTTCCACAATGTTCTAGGCTTTAGGCGTTACAGATACAAGTTCCCTTTTAGTTTAGTCCATTTATTCACATTTCCACGAGGGTCAGCGAACAAATAAGCACGCGAAATGAAAGGTAGTGTCGCCAGCAAAACTTTCAATTGGATTGAAAGTGAGTGATATTAGATTGTTAAGGGAGTGGGAGACAATGCAGACCCTTGTGACACCCCGGCGTTGATGTTATAAGCATTGGAGATAACACCGTCCAAAGTAACGCGAATGAAACGGTCAGAAAGAAACTTCCAATTCGCCAGGTAAGAAGCGATTGGTCAAGACCAAATTCTGGGAGTTTGGGTAAAAGGGCAGAGTTCCAGATTCTGTCGAAAGCCTTCGAGCGTCCAGCACGGAAGTCATTCTGGAGGTCGTGAACTAGTTTATTAGTCTCGAGGTATTTTATTAATTGCGCGTGGATAAGAGTTTCAAAGCCTTTCCCTTTTTGGGAACATGGGAAAATTGGGAAAATTTCCATAAGACTGAGGAATCACCTCCAGCAGACTTACAATTGTTTATTAAATTACTGTTGGAAGGAAGTCAGATTAATATCAAAAGTTGTGCAATGTTTTTCACCGATGAAAACTACGGCTCGGAAATAAAGGAGAGTGTTTCATAAAAAAAACATTTTTTAAGGCTGAAAAACATTTTTAAGGCTGACCATAAAGTAAAGATTTATCACGCTCTCACCTAATGTTGTTGTTGATAGTCAAAAATGTCTATTTTTTTAAATAAAAGTCATTATAACGAGGTGCGGTAGCTAAATCCTGTTAAAAACCTCACTTCATATAATCATTTTCGCCCATTTCCCGTAATAAATTTAATATTCTGGCGGAACAAGGTGGAATGAATTTCTAACACTTTCCTAGGCACTCGAGGATAATTTTTTCCACTCGTAGGGGCATAAAAACAAGACTCCCATAATAAAAGGCAGTAAAAATGAGAATATTCCCAGCTCCGATATTTTCTTAAGTGGCAATTTTCACTTCCACTTTATGCCTACACCCCTGGGCGACTTTACCGCCCACTGTGTGTCGAGACGTTAAATTTCGTTAAAATTGAAATCAGACAAAATGGAAAAGTACGTGCGGGTAAAGTGCTGGTATCTTCCTTCCGTCCGCTACCCGTACAGCATAACCTAAATTGTTTATTTATGATCCTTTTACACACCGAAATAAAAAAAAAAAAACTCAAGCTAAGGGAGGAAGAAAACGAAATCCGGGAAGAGTTCACTCTTTCTGCTGGCCTGCCACCCTCAACCCTACTCTCACTATCTTCCTTGTTATCCTATAAAAAATGCACAGACTTGTCAGCACATTCGTTTATTCATTCATTCAACTACCCTCCCGCCATAAATTTTCTTTTTTAAGAGTTAACATATTTCTTACGCCCCCGACAGAAGTTTGTTGTTGTTGTTGTTGCTCTTATTTTTGTAGCTGGTGTCTTTGGGGTAGCGTTGCTGTTGCTCCTATTCGACAGTGTGCTATGGGTAAAAGATATCCCTTCTCGAGGAGCACAGGTTTAACCCCGCGCTCACTAAATGGCTGTTGTCTTCTGACTTCGTGTTCTCTGTTCAAAGATTAATGAGATGATTCCTTTTCCGAAACGTTACTTTCCCCCAAGGGGGCTGCTCTGTAAGGTGAAAAGGCTTAGAGCTGTATTTCTGTACTGGATGAAGGTATAAAGTGCAATGAGGTGTTTCCTGGGCTCATACACACACACACACACGCTCAGAATCGCTCAAATGTGATAAAATGTTTGAATAACTCAATTTAGATTGAATTTTGGATCCGTTTTCATTGTAGAAGGATCATTTACCAGTGAAATTCTGAGTTCTTTCGATAATTGTCGTGCGGTAAGATGAAAACCGTACGGTAAGGTTTAAGGGAAAAACGAGTAGTGCGGTGGGCAACTAATGGCGAAAACCCTGAAGTCTAATAACTTTTCGAATATAATTATCCTCCATGCATAATTTTGCACTTTAGATTCCTGACCTAGCCCACAGTGATTCTAATGTTTTTTCACGCAATGAAGGCTTTTAAGCTCATAGGCGATAAGATGAATATTTCTAAAGCTGATTTCCTTGAGCACTGAATCCTTGCAGATAAAAATGCGCGGTATCATCCAGATTTAGACATCCTCAATAAAATTCTGTGATTCCTTCCTTGGCAAAACCATGCGAATATCGAATAACCATGTTCCATGATTCCTTTAAATTGTAGGCCCCAATTATTAAAGCGCAGAATACGCAGAATACGATGGTCCGTGCTAGTGAAGAAGGTGACGCGGGCTTTATTTTGAAACTAAATATTAATGGATTTTTGGTCTAGAATAATAATTTTATCAGTTCTACAGCATATGTCTAACCACTTTACTGGTAAGCATATTGCGTCCTACATAGGAGACACATCAACATCAGCAAACTGATGGGCAAGTAAAAAATGTTTCCCAGGTCTTGTTTCACAAAATTTGTTAACACCAAGAGAAGTCCCGCAACTAATAATTCAAGGAAAAGAATAGAAGATAGTGTGGAACCTTGCGGTGTTCCGATATTGATGTTATGTTAATTGGAAATAATATCATCCAAGGCAACGAAAGCGGATCGGTCAAGCTCTATAAGCCCAAGAGTCTTTTTCTTACCAATGATATGCCTCCTATAGTTTTTCCATAAGCCAAGAGTTGATGGCACATATTTAAATTGTGAATTGAAAAGGCCAAACTAATCAAAGACACAAAATTCAGTAAATCCAGGAACTAGAATTTCTACTATACAAAATTGCGACTAAAATCATTTTTGGTAGGCTCGTTCGGGTACAGAAAAAGGGTGTGGCAAATCGTATTCGGATTTATTCATCACAATTTTTTTTTAAATTTCAGAAGCAGTTATTAGAACCGAGTATGGACTGGAGAAAAGATGTAGAGATCACACATCAATATCGGCGTCGTTAGGAAACCAACCTAACGTATATTTTCTGGAACATTGGAATTCGCTACCGCTTCTAAACTCATTTTGTCCAGAGAAAGGATTACCACTGAAGACTATAAGAAGCGGCTGAAAAATAAATCATATATTTTCTGTAAAATGGAGTTCATTGTTCTACAGGTGGAGTTTGCAGATCAGGCTTTTGTTTCTTGGGATTCCAGACAAATACTATACATATGCCGTAGGCAAAAGAACCACAGTTCTATTTTTGGAAGGTCCCTCATAGGAGGACATTTGCTTGTGTTAAGACAGGTTTATTCCTTCAAATTCACTACACGTGTCTTTTAAGAACAGATTTATTCTCTATTTTATGGAGCTATATGCAATGCTGACCGCTGATCTTGAGCCATAAATGCCTTGGATCTTCGTTTTTCCAGCTTGTCTGCTTCGACATTATCTTCAATATTCAACTCGGTACCCAGAAAAGAATAACGTTTTACAGAGCCTGTCAAATACATTTTCATAATAGATTCGATGTGACTTTCTGGAAATGTGGTAGCATTTTTCTACCATCCAGAAAATTAGGATTCTCTTCCCTTCTTTGTAATCCATCGTCGTAGTTGGTATGAATTTTATTGGACCAGAATCTGTGATTGGTTTTTCCTATTGTTTAACCGAACTAACAATCAGTGGCTCAACGACAACTCAGTAAGCACACATCGTACAAAACTTAATGCATTTCTTAAAAGTCCTAAGACGTGCAATGTGCAAGAGGACAACCATTTGATCGGATGTTATATGTGATCTTGATCCTTGTGGCGAATACCATTTCCCTACGCTTCACAATTCTTTCGCCGTGAAAACAATGATAATAATCGATTTTCTGCTCATGCTGCTACTCACATCTTTCGTTCTTATGATTTTTTTTAACCCTGACAAAGTGCTTGAGTCACTGCACTTGAAACAATCCAACACTTAAACTTTAAACAAATGGCAGATGTCTGTGATGGAACAATGGCGCATCGATAAATTTCTTTCGTTCCATTTAATTAGCGTTCATTATTTCGTTACACGTAGTGATAGAAAGGCTTTACAGCGAACTGACAGTCTTAACAGCTCTCAACAATCAGCCGAGGCAATTTTTCATTCTGTACCTCCTTATGCAAATGAAAACATAAATCGACGTCATAAATTCTGCTGGAACTGCCAGAGCTTATATAGTTTATGTGCACGCACACTAAAAACCCAACGAACAGCACCCAAACCTGGGTTAACTATGGAGTTAACACAATAACGCCATTCCCCCGGCTTACAATGGACAGAAAATGGAGTATCTGTATACGACGACGTATTCCTGTACCACAGTTCTTCTCCGGAATGGCAAATCTCTTTGTATTCTCTGCTGGTTTCGTTGCGGCTTATGATAATGAACAACAAATACGCGAACATATTCAATACATTGCAATAAATTACCTCGATGCGATGATTTATTGCAAAAATGCTTTCGTTCGGTTAACAACAAGAGCTAAAACGTTCGGCGGTACAAAAGGCGGTTACAGCCGCACAACTACCAGAACAACTCGGGTCTCGAGTCTCGAGTTCCGACTCGAAGATGGCCCCAGGAAAGTTTTTCCTTGCCCCGTGACTCGTTTTGATTTATTAACGCGCGATTTGCACATTTTCTAAAATAAATAAAATTAATGGCCACCCATAAATTTGTACAGCCCCAATCTAATGTTTCTATTATTACGACCGTTGGAATGGGGCCCAGGGGTTCAGCTACAGACCAGAGTCAAAGGTTAAGTGATATCCGGCGAAATTGCCAGATTGATGGTGGTGATAGCTGTTAATTTGCTCTCGATTACTGCCCATAAATTTCTGCCGATGATTGTGATAGGTAGACATCAAAAGTACTGGACTGGTTGCTTTAGCTGCTGGCAGAAGTTCTTGAAAACAGATTTCTTCTGTCCGCAAGAAATCTCAACTGATAAGCAACAAGTCTTTTAGATTCGAGTGGTAAGCAGGACTTGCAAGTTCTTTTTGTTCTATTGCCCGGAAAACGCAATCATTCAGATAACTACTAAAGTCGTGGATGTTAGGCAATGCTTTCGTCGGGGTGTCCACATGGCAAGGAGAGTTTTAGGTAATCTTATCTCTGGTTTAGCAGCTGAATGGTTTCTAGAATTCTGTCTGATAGCAAAGATGCCTAAAGAATTATTTGTATTCAGTTCTCAGATGCAACACATTTAGAAGATCTAGAATTGAACCACGTTTCTAGTGTAGATAAAGAATCTTCAAGTCATCAACATATTGTTGCGTTTTTAACTTTTTTATGGCTACAGGGAATAGGAAAGTAATCGGAAGTAGATTCTAGTTTAAATCATGCGCGATATCATCACACCGTCATACCAATTTTAAATTGTCTTCTATTCTCACTTGGTTTCAATTCAATAATACCTAAATACAATGAAAACTGATCCTAGAGTTGAAACATCTAGAAGGATTCAAGGATAATGTACAAAAAAAAAAAACATTACGGTCTTTTTTAAGATCCTTAGTCACTACATAATACATAGTATCACACTAACCCAGTAAGAAATCGAGCCATTGATGAATGCGGTAATGAACAATTTCATCAAAGAGAAACAAAACATGCATGACAACAACATGAATGACATGGTAATGTAAAGGGTAAGGTAACAGAATATGTTAATAACAGAGTAATGCAGAAGGAATTGTATTAGAGAAATTTGTGTTTACTTGTTCATTTATGTTTGTTTCTGAATTCTTTGTTCTTGGAGGGCTTAGTAATGTTTGAATTAAACTCTACTTTTACTATTACATTTTCTTCTATGAATCGATGAAAGAATTACTCTATAGTGTAATGCATGAATTTATACTGACATATACACACTACTTCATTAGTGAAGTAATGAATACATATTTACAATTCCAATAGCCGCAATCCGCGATGGAGACCCATTTGTTTTTAAAACCAATATAGCTGCAAAGAAAGGGTTTTCTTGTTGTACTCTTCATTGTTGCATTGTTTCGCTAATTAAAAGAAAACCAGAGAAAAGATTCAGGAAATCATACTGGATTACGGGAATGACTGGAAGGTTCCCAAATGGACTTAAAACGGGAAAATACATAAACTCAATCGCGCGAGTTTAACGTCATAGTATAAAGCTGGGGCTTCTGAGAAAGACAGCAATTAGCTTAGACAAACTTATTTACCTGATAACGATCATTTGTAGGAAAGAGTGCTGTTACTGGAAAACATGTACAAAACGGGCAAAGCTGCAAATAAATTAATAAATTCATTTAAACCCCCCAAATGCACAGAGCAATCGTAACATAAATTTCCATCTATAATCCTCTGGATTCGTCTATTGATTCCCTGATTGACAATTCAGATTGCTCAAATAAGAATCTTGACGTGATTGAGCCCCGTCGTCTGGTGGCTCACATCGTCACTGAAATACATGACTTAATTAAGTGGCTTGGCAGTAAGAAACCAGTTTTGGGGGAATAAAACCCATCCAAACACAATATTCCCAGAAGAGCATTAAAGTTCCGCCGGCCATAAAAACGCAGCCAAACGACATTAAAACGTCTGTCGTGTAAAAGACTGGAGAGAAATTATTTACATGAATTCCCTGGCATCGGCCATAAATTTTCTTTAAAATCAATTAAACTCCTGAAATATCATAAATTTGGTCATTATCGAGCCATGAAACAGAATTTTCCACCACGGTACCCACATACTGAGAGAGAGAGTACCCTCGTCCGGTATCCCCGGTTGGTCTGACAAACGGTCAGATATACAGTCGCCCCGTCGCTGCACCTATAGCCATAGTGGCCATTCCATAGCGACCATAGTGACAAGTTCTTATATGTGCTTCGACTGTTTTGTTATGTGTTTGTCACCTGCCACCCGCTGAGATTACCTTCGGGCTGGAAAACGATGACACGTTTTATATATGACAACATAATATTAAGAGCCTTTGTAATTGGTATCGCCTTCCATAGAGGAACACTACCGTCGGTAGTTTATGAGCTTGTCCAATTTGGAAACAGGAATGGTGCCCCCGAAGAAGTTGACAAAGCATCAGGAATTGCAGCCGAACGTGTGGGGTATTGACATTTCAGTGGATTCTAAACTTGGTGAAATATTTCGGGGGACATTTTCGACACGATTTTCAAAATTAATTGCACACTAAGGCGGACGTTTTCTATTACATCGGCAAGGACATTTGTTTCTCGTGTTTATTTCGGGTTCAAACGAATTTAGTGGTTGTTTCCACGGCACATGTAACTTATTGAGATGGGAATTTGTTAGCTGTTTATTACCTTTACGTTCTGTTGGATAAATAAATTGCAGTTTTTTATATATGTGTATGTTGGGGAAATGAACTTACCGGAAATGGGGACATGGTACTACCAACCGTGTACTCGACAACAGAAAAATAGAAAAGTAATAATTTCTTTAGACTTCTTGCCTTCTGTACCTTCAAAATTGACAAAATTTTATAACTATTTAATCCAATTTAAATCTCAGAGGGCCAAATATTTACTATAAAACTCAATGCTATGGAAATTAAAGGTGTTGTACCGTATACTGATCTTCAAATATATATCGTTGGTAAAATCTGAAAAAAGCAGGGGATCTAAGACTGAATCTTGGATAACGCCCAACATAACATCAAGATGTCTTCCATTGCAAGACCTAGGTATTTGCAGGCTTTGTATTACAGAAATGTGCGGATCCAAGAAGGTCCTTGGATGTGTCCATGATTTGGGATTTGTGGGTGGAAACCAAATTAACAACAAAGGAATGGTAAGCAACTGTGTTCGAAACGTGACTGTGACCTAATCGTATCATTCGAATAAATCCACGTACTCGAAATTTGAATAACCAACAATGAAATTTTGTCCTGACACATGTCCAGAGGAGCTGCTTAGGTGTTCATCGTTTTGTTAATTGATTTTGAGCTCATCGTATGAGAAAAATTCTATTCTACTATTTCTATGATGTCGAATGGAGTTCTTGCCGCAGGGTCCAAATCAACTGCCACTAGTCAAGTCAGTTGTGAATTTCCACCCTAGTTGCTCTCATGATTTCTGTCAACTCACAGCAGACACACTCATCTGCATAATAATATAATAATCACGCAATTCCCGTACGGTTTATAGACAATGTTTGACAGATTATATTCCACTTAATTTAATACCGCAGTCAAATTGAAGAGAAATTTGTTGAGTCGCTCATGCATTAGAATATCGTGCGTCACGACATAAGGATTAATCACTCCTTTTACCTGTCAAATAAGCGTCAGGGGGAAACAGCGATAAGGAGCACCCGATAGTAAACATTTCCTCCTTTAGCTTAACTCCTTGACACAAAATCGCGATTTATACCCCTGATAGACTCAGTCATTTCCAGTCAGATGTCGATTTTTCCCATAACTCCGACTGACGATTCAGCAAACAGAACAAAAACCCATTTTTCACAGGATGACAGGTCTGCAAGATGTTCCCTGATGTAATCCTATTACCTTCCGCGACAGAAGCGATATTTCTCTGTGCGGTTTTTATTTCGTTGTTGTTTTATTTCACCTGCCCTGTCGCGATTCCCATTCTACATTCCTGTTCGGGAGAAGAGGGATTTTTGCTATTCGGTGGTAACCCGACACGCGATGGAAGTGGATAATTCATGTCATGAGCAATAAATCCATTGACTGTGACCAAGTAATTATTAACCGCAGACAGAGCAACACTCGCCGTGATAAGGAGACCTTCGAGACAAAACGGGGGTCCATTGGAGCACCGCAGCCAGCTGCTAGCTAACTATACCTACTGAAGCAGTACATCACTGGGAACGGACGTAGCTAAATAACAAACTCACGAACAGAAAGATTTATGAATTTTTCTCTTCCCAGGTTCCGTCCTTTATTCACTTGCCCAGCATGATAGGATAAGAAGATGAAGGTATCCTCGGAAGAACATTTTTCATTTTCTTGAGACGTGCGATTTTTTCCCCCTCGAATTTGCCTCGCACCTCCCTTACTTTGCCAACAGCATCAGCTAGCACTAAGTCAAGGGGGTCTCTGCTTCTGACTTGCACGTCTCATTTTCTATTCCGGCTCATTGCTGGTGCTCCTGTGCCAGAAGAGGCCAGGATGAATATAAAGATTGATTATGCTCCCTAAAAGAGCCAGGATAAATGGCTTCCCATTCCTGCGAGGCTCATGTTTCTATAGTCTGACGTGCAAGTGAATTCCGTGGTTGAAATGAGAGCTGTGATTATTCAGTGTTAAAGAAGGACATGAAAGTGACAGCTCCAGGACGCGTTACAGATGGATCTTTATGAATCCTATTAAAATTAATATGATGAAGGGCCTCCTCGGTGCGGGATGCTATCGTCATTGGGGATTGATTTCTCCACGTCGATCTCATTGACGTGACGGGTGGCTCTCTGGCTGGAACGTTTGGTGTGAAGAGTCAATCCAGCGGGGGTGCTTTGAAGAGCACTCTGACAGAAATATGGCTTGTTTGCTTATTTCTTTCATCTGACGGCATCTTAATAAATCTCTTGGCATAAATTCCGCCGCTTGTTTCCTGCATTAAAAATTAAAGTGGAGCTTGCCGTGGCACAGCGTGTCAGCCGACGGGAAGTGAAAAACGCCACCTTCTGCGGACAATCAAAATTTATGAGCGCAGTCCTAATAAACTGATGGTAAAACACTTTCTTCGTGCCATAAATAATAGGCGAAAGTATCTGCCAGATGTCAGCTCCCTCCCGACGTATTAATAATTACGAGCAAGTGGTGGCGCAGCGCAGCTACTCTGGCAGAACAACTCGTTGGGGCCTACACGCTCATAATCCAAGTGGGATATAAACTTCTAAGCGGTGACATTAATAACTTTTCTAAATCTGTGTTTTCCTCGAAAAAACAAAGTGGGTAACAGTAGCACCGCCGATAAATAACCCTTTCGAAATGGCTCGCCGGCCCGGGCCCCTACCGTGGAGTCGATGAGAGTTAAGACAACCAGAGGTTAAGTCGACTACAAAAATGTCGTCCTAATGCCGAGTGCCATCCAAAGCAGTTGTTGTCCATTTATATTGAAATTTTTATTTATAAACTCATCCCGAAGTGGGTATGGGTATTGAGTATAGTGAGGTGTGCTGGGACTGGGACTGGGTCTGGGACTGGGACTTTGGTGCTCTCTGCACCCCCGCTGGGCGATTTTTCATCTGATGCACGGCAGAGATCTGTGCGAGCTTTATGTCCGCCTCGTGGTGAATGCTGCCGTTGGCTTTGTCAACTGACATCGCTGTGGCTAAATTCTGTTATTTATGGGCATTTAGTGGCTGTTTCTCTAAAATCTTTAACCACTGTAAATTGATATGGGCTCCCAATGTCTTAAATTATGCACCGCGCACAGCGGGAACCGGTAAGGATTAAATGTCGTGCATACAACCAGATTAGAATGATAAATCTAACGAAAGCTTCTTTTATCTGTCCAACCAGTTCCATGGAAATTTATTGGAGATGATTGGAAATCCAAGTTTATGGATTTAATTATGGAAAATAAATTTCGAAAAGTATCTTTTGCTGGCTAATTTATTACTCAAAACAATCTTGATATGGCACTGGAACCGGCGACCGGTCCTCACAGTCATAGCTAACAAATTAAGGACTTTGGCCGTTCGATTGCTGCGTAAAGTAGCTTTTAATAACGGTTTAAGTGCGTTACTTCAATATATTCGATCTTCAGCCACACCTAGCCAAGTGATTTAAGGTGATTGCATGAAAAGGCCATTGAAAGATCTTGACAAAGTTGCTATTAAATTGTGTGCAGAGTTAATTGAATTCGAAATTTATATGGGGAAACATTGCTGAGGTTGATGTTCTTCAACATTCCACAGTCTGAACGGGTATTTTGGGATGAATATAGTAGAACCAGATAGTTATACTTTGTGTCTCCTTCTATATGACTGATATCATTCATTTAGTGATAAAAAGGTGAACTTGAAATTAGTTTGACAATTTTCGTTGGAATTCTTATTACCATTTTCAATTTCTCTATAATTTGTCATACCTTGCCACCTTATTATGTAGTCTGAGTACGCTAAACAAAGGCTTCAATATTTGCCTGGTTCCATTTTCACCACCACAAGAAATAAGGGATCGGGTTTCCTTCAAATCAGAAGCGCCAATTATAAGCAATCTCTAATCTGATATTGTAAAATCGAGTTTTTTTCTTTTTACTATTGTTCCTGTTCACATATTGTTGACAATATCAAAAATATCATCAAAAAACAAGTAACACGAATTGAATATTATGGATTAGATGCATGAGAAGATTTTGTTTTTAGCTATAATTCAATCTTGAGCTGTGTTTCTATTATAGTTAACATAAAACAAAAAATAAACTTAATAAAGTCTACTTTGCTTATAATTGGTAGTCTTGAGGCAGACATTTAAATGAGCGCGATTGTATGCTAATTTCATCTTGCCGAAGACAAAAGGGAGATTATTCAGAAATTAAGAGGACCACATGCTAGCACTTGAATAAACTATTAATTCGATTCGCTCTCTTCTCCTTTATTATATTATGAGGTTTAAAAGTGGCCTATATGATGATCATTTGTCAATAATATCCCAACAGTCAACCTTCACACAAATTCAAAAGTTACTTTCACTGACGATTTAAAGCATTTGAAGCAAAAATCCAAATATTGAAAGTGATACAACAATCTCTGTATCATCAATATCTACTCAAAGACCCAGAGAATTGACCACGATATTTATCAATATTGTTGAACAGAGAAAAACCCCAAACGACCTCATACCGTCCGCAAATGAATCCGAAAACCGTGGAAAATCTGATAATATTTCAACCAACGACTATTGAGGCGGTAAATTAAGATCTCATAGTAAGTCGAATACTCGCAGCCATAAACGCGAAATAATGATATTAATTGCAGGCCCTCCTTGGGGCGATCGTTATGCAGCCCCAGCCGGTGTAGCTTGCCCAGCCCGGCCCGCCCGGCCATCCACCACAATAATTTTCGCTTATCGTAAATTATTTTTTCCTTGGCGTTTTGTACCTTTTTGTACCTCGGCCGTGTGTAAATTACAAAATTTAATGATTTCATCTTTTTCAAAACTGACACTGGCAACAACAGAGATGGCAAAAAAAAAGTGAAAAAATATTCTCCATAACGCTGATAAAACACGCATGTTGCCCGACGCCGTGTGTTGTGAGCGCGTTAAGGGTTTCAACGTTGCCGGGATCCAGCGTTTCAAATAAATTATGCTTAACGGCGGTGCATTTTTCATATGTCGGCAATCGGTATAAACGTGAGTGCTGGCGGGGGGTGGGGGCGGGGGCGGTGGTTGGAGCCTCCACGCTGTCAGGTAGGGTATGAGTGCGAAACAAAGTAAAATAAATGACCTGATTTTTTAAAATTTATGTCGAACATTTGTTTTCCGCCCTCCCTGCCGTTCCTGATGACTCTGTGATGGGGCAATGGCTCCGTAACAGCAAAAAGTAAGAAATATTAAAAGACTTAAATGCGCACGGCAGGGAAATATGTCAATGGATACCAGGCAGATAGACAGATGCATTTTTGTTGTTGGTGAATTTCGTTAAAACCTGAACACTGTCAACTCTTATTGTAGAGAATAAGAGTGGAGTGAGGAGATGTACATAAATATTCCCAAGAAATAATAGAACTGGAAAAAATGTCGGCTTGGAGCTGTTGAGCTCCTTATCAATTCTTTTTTTTTATGTTGAGCTCGTTATCATTTTCCTTTTTGTTTTTTTTTCAGAGATATAAGATAAATGTTCATTTTCTGTAGAGAAAAATGAACTGTTTTGCTTTGTCACTACGGCATAAAGTTTGCCTTAGGTGTGTGGATAGTACTCTCTTCTTTGATGCACAGAATTCAAAGGGAATATGTATGAATTTCGGTGGATATAGAAAAAGAAACTAAGGGTGTGTTAAGTGATTATGACTTTAAACTTCTGGGGGTTAGGTACCTAACATGTAACTGAAGAGGTCAGAGTAACTAGTGCTGATATCTCGAAATTAAGCACCAGCACCAGTGTCCTTCAACCCATTTTCGAAATATCCTTACATTTAAGGTCATTAGATACCGGGCGGAAATGTTCTTCCTCATCGATTGTGGATTAACTTTTTTCCGTTGCCTCAATCCCCATGAAATATTGAACTTTTGAAAACATCCATTAAGGTCACTGAGTCCCACTTTAGCCACAAGGACTGACAAGAAAACAGCCATTAGATTCGTGCAATATCTACCGACAAATCTTTCGATTCAATCAAAACGGCTTCCGTTGTAAATCTGTCTGGTCATGGAGTCTGCAGTCGTCATTAACTCAGTTATATCCCTGGAGATGTCACTTGAGATAATTCTTTCGTTCCTCTAGCGACAACATCGGTATCATTGCCAGGAGGAGCAACAACAACAACAACAACAACAACAAGACCAGCAACCACCACAGCATCGCACAGCTCTGGTTCATTTCAACTTCATTTTGCGGCTGTCTAGAGCGTAAATGCCAAGTTTGTAGCAGTTTCTGTCAGTACAACTAAGTACCGACCTGTCAAGTTGATGGCTTACAGGCAATGAGAGGTAGTGAATCGATATATCAGTGCCTCTGGCTCATCCAAACGAACTGAAACGCTGAAATCCCTGACCCAAGCAAAGCTGTTGCTGTCGTCTTGTCTGTTCGAATGACGGATGACTGAAGTAGGAAAGTGAAAAATAACACAAACGCACCAAAATGCTCAATCCTCGACGGTTCAGCACCACCAACAACTACAGACCAGACACATGTATTCCAGAGGAAAATTAATGACATTATGATTGATTGCACTTTTATTTTCCCTCCCTGTGTGTGACTGTGATTAATTTCCCTCGCACACACAATCATAATCAGCCCCTACTGACACCAGTTGATATATGGCACCCAGTTTCAGTTTCCTTCGGTATCCTAAGGGAGCCGTGGATGCCTTGCAATTTCAGTTTATCCAAAAACCTGGGATGACTGATGTTGTGGGTTGAATTATGAACATTTTGGGGATTGGATAGGGTTCACACGTGGGCTTTAAGGTGGAGAAAATTAATGTGTCCATACTGAGAGGAGTCTCTGATGTGGGCTTGAAAGGATGCTGAATAATTTGTGCTTCCTGTTTGTGGAAATCTGAATAAATCTTAACTGGTAATCTTTAAGTTTGATGAGAATTTGTCTCTTTTGTAGGCCAGTTAAAAGTGATATCATTCAGTAGTACAATAGGTCAAATTCAAAAACGATTTTAGGAGAAAAAAGTCATCCTAAGAAACTAAACATCCGGTTGGTTGTCCGAATTCACTTGGGAGTCCGATACGGCAGAGATGATTGGATTGTTCACCCCCTAGATGAACAATTAACATTGAACCATACACACCTTGACCGGTGTCCTAGACCAGCGTTCTAATGCCTTTGTCCAACTAAAGACATAGTAATTATTGATAGCCCCCATCCGCACCCGTTTCGACTGATTCCATTTAATATCTAAAGTCGTAGAAGTCATGGTTAAATCTCTGCCGTCTCGAAGGACTGTCTTCGATAAGTTTCCGACCAGCACAATTCTATCATCGTCCGGTTAACGGTTAACTAGATAATAATATCTATTTTCATGGAATTAATAGGGTCAAGGGGATGAAATCACAAGTGAAAAATGCATCATCAAAAAAAGCTTGAACTTAGCAGCTTTATGGATTCAACAATATTATGGTGTTTCCAACCCTCTGGCGACCACAACGTTTAACCTACTTTGGCAACTGCTCCAATACCTCGAATATTTTTGTTTAAGCGTATAGCATAATTTTGTGTAAATGCCCCACTTTGAATAGCGTCACTTTTACCCTGACTAGAACCTAAATCTAAAATAATAATCCCCTGTTAATAGTCCCAACTCAGTGCAGCCTATCATTATCACCCAAAATGACTGAAAAT
>QYTT01095680.1:25820-49036 GCA_006980735.1 Dasypogon diadema
AGCGTTCTAATGCCTTTGTCCAACTAAAGACATACTTATAACCCCGCCTGGATAAAGGTAACAACTGATAGCCTCCTGGAATTTGCAGTTGATCCACAGTCAAAGGTTACAATTGGTTGTTTATAAAAAACCTTTGCTAATGCAGTTCCCAAACCCATCCGCACTCGTTTCGACTGATTCCATTTAATATCTGAAGTCGTAGAAGTCATGGTTACATCTCTGGCGTCTCGAATGACTTCAATAAGTTTCCGACCAGCACAATTCTATCATCGTCCGGTTAACGGTTAACTAGATAATAATATCTATTTTCATGGAATTAATAGGGTCAAGGGGATGAAATCACAAATGAAAGATGCATCATCGAAAAACGCTTGAACTTGACAGCTTTATGGATTCAACAATATTATGGTGTTTCCAACCCTCTGGCGACCACAACGTTTAACCTAATTTGGCAACTGTTCCAATACCTCAGATATTTTTGTTTAAGCGTATAGCATAATTTTGTGTAAATGCCCTATTTTGAATAGCGTCACTTTTACCCTGACTAGAACCTAAATCTAAAATAATAATCCCCTGTTAATAGTCCCAACTCAGTACAGCCTATCATTATCACCCAAAATGACTGAAAATTCAATGAAATTTATTTCAATCCGGAATCGCTTTGGGTAGCATACGTAAATCCATTTCCTTGATGGCTTTTCAACCGATTACATAGCATCTCCCATTACGGACTAGAATTCCCTTTGAAGTGATCCTAAAATCTGTGAAGTGTTATGAAGTTACCAAAATTGTAAAAGGAAACAGTCTCGGGCAGTTCATTTTTCATTCGGGTGAGCATTTACACATCCCCAGGAACCATCAACTGTGTAAGTAGAGTTAAAAGGGAAACTAGAATTTCCCTCAAGGAGTGAGAAAGAGAAAAGGAGCAACACAAACTAGCAGCAATCGAAAGAAGCACTTCACTACAAAGGGCTCTAGGGATCAAACGGAACGAAATTATTCGGTTTCCTTAGGACGGAATGCCTCCTCTTATCCTGGGTTACACAAATTGCTGTCAAGTGGGTATGTTTGCTGTCAAAATAAATTTTCGGGCGTTTTATGTGCCGTTGACATTTTGACGTGATGGGTGGCCCTAAAATGGAACATAAGCGGGCAAGAAACATTGGACCCCATTCGAGCTCATAAGGCTGGGAAAACGTTCTGTTTCGCGATTTGTTGAGGTGTTGCTAATTGGTCCTAATTGGGTCGCCCTAGTACATGAGTTTGCGTTACAAAACAAACGGGGGTTGGGTAATTAATTTCCTAAAAGTAAACGAAACGTAAAATTTTGAAATGATTCTCCTATTTATAGCCGCCGGTGAGGTTCCCTTGTGGATCCCAAAGAAAATGCAAATTGGACTCCTCTAATTTCATCATTAATAAATTTAAGAGCGCTTTGTTTGCTGCTCGGCCGTGAGGGGTGGTCGTGTCATAGAATAAATCTAACGGAAAAAGCCTGCACTTACCACAGTCTAACGAAATTATTAAGCTCGTGACTAATGACCAACACTTTGTGAACTTCTGTAACGCTCTCTTAAGCACCGACATCCACTCGAATAGTAATCTCGTCCGTCATAGGGAACAAATGGCCAATTGTCAGTGGTCATTACGGCAATTAGCTTCGAAAAAGGCAATTCAGCCCCTGTGCCCGTCCCGGCTAGAATATGAGCCCGGCCGAACCACCACAGCCATCGCGGTTCTGAGCCGAACCGTTGGAAGCCAGCCAGGAAGACAAACAAAAGCGATAAAAAATAATAAATGAATTAATACGAGTGGGAAATGATGAGGCAATTATTAAAATTTCTCATAAATGGAAATGGGCCCCCAAAATGGTCGCTTCCATTATCTGAAGGTGCATCTGTGAGCCGCTGTAATTAATTATCGCGCATTGCGGCCTGGCTCATCAATCACTCGGCTGGCGTTCAGCGTTCAGCTCACAGGCGAGGCGAGGCTGGCTTAATGCTGAGCCGCTCAGCTGCGGTTAATGCTCACTGCTATAGAGTATAGTATAGAGGATAGATAGTCCGTTCAAGTTTTTCACTTTGTCAGCCGAGGGCGAACAACCCATCAAAGACATGTTGAAATGTTTGCATTTCGCTGTCAATCATTGATTTATGGTGACAGTGGGTCGGACACTGGTGAATGGGGACTTCTGACACATCTCCCGGCTCATTGACATGACTCTTGTTTGGACACGACGTTAAATTGATGACTTTTGATTAAGATCTTTTCATAGCACTTTAGTGGTGCGCTCTCTTAATATGTTTGACCTATTCGAATTGATAATAGGAAAAAGTTACATCACATCTTAATCGAAGTGTTTATTAGAATGTTTCCGGAGGGATTAATGCTGACCTGAATCCGAATTTAGAACAATAGAATATACTATTTATTTTATCAATTATTAAACGCGTCATGGTTTTTTCTTAATTAATATTTCTATTCAAGAAACCACCCCATAAATCATTCAGTCAGAAAGAATCTTAAGAAAGGTAAAGTCGGGAATTATTTTTAACCTTACAAATGTTGTTCACATTTTATTCACTACTAGTATTTTGTTTTACTGTTTTTTTTGAGCCAACGCTTCCGAGCTAAATTGTTCGTTATTCCTAAAACTCATTCTGAATATTAACACTGTCTTACTGAAGCATCCACCGGTCATATATGTACTTATCGTCGTTAACAAGCGTCGTTAGACGCTTTCTAGACTTGTCAAAATCGATTTCTATTTAGTTGAATGACTTACAAGGGCTTTTAGGACTGTTCGATTGTCAAAGAGGAAAAATATATAGGAGATTACTGCACTTAACCTGCTGACACTGGACGGACGCACTGAGCACTAGGTGGCCAGACTTGCTAACGCTAGCGCTCAGGAGCTTATTCGGATAGAATTGTGAAATATCATTGCAGGAAGAGATAGGTCTATGCCCGATAATCTGTCTCACGTTTTCGCTTGCAGTGAAAAAAAAAACAGCCCAAGGACATGATCAAAAAAGGGCCTACCAAAGTGCTTTGCAATAAAAAAATCAAACAAAAGTTTCTATTGACATATCATTAAAAAAATCTAATTTCGTAAAATTCATTCGCAGTTCATTTGTACGATTGCCATTGCAGTTCTATTTATTCTTTTTTTTTACTAAAAATTTACCTTCTAAAACCACTACATTCAGTCAGAAGTCGTTCGCAAACTGCTGCAGGTAAATTGTAGTAGTAACCAATTCAAGAAAAAATAAATAAAGACAATACAGAATAAAAATCAAAATTTATGGCTCAAGTTAATCAATTTTCATTGAAAACAAGGAGGAGAAAAAAAACATTTTCCTGTTTTCAGTCATAACATTTCGACCTTAACATTCATCAAAGACAATTTATACCCGCCAAGTGTTATTATTAGTGAAGTTTACAAAAATCATTAAATTATAGTCACTTCTCGGAGATAAAGTAACGCCACAGCAGACGTGAAGGAAACCAGATTTATGGAAGAGAGAAAAAAAAAAATCTCACACAGCGAAGATTAATTAATGCCTCGTGTTGATAGCATCCAATTCTCGTCGAACGCAATAACACGTCGGTATAAAATTTATTTCCATTTAAAAACGCTCATCAAGCCGAAGAACATGAGCATTTATCACGGGGGAAACCAGTTGAAATAAGATATCACTTCGCAGTCCACACCTAATGAGAATGGCTACAACGCCAGGCAATAATTCACCTGTGAACCCAGGGAAAACCATCTTTTGATACAAAGATGAAGATCATTATATGGAAGAGAAATTCATAGCCTGCCCCTGGTGCCTGGTGGCTTTAAAAGTATCTTTTGACCAAAAATCAAAAATCACAAATCAGAATTACGAAAGCCCCGCAGCCGTGGAGTGAAGGTTCAACTCCGAAACAGTAGATGCCATCGGTTGATAAAGCCGAAAAATTTAGTTGTAACATGGCATATCCAACTGTCGACTAATTTATTTCATCGGATGATTTATGTCCACAGATATCACGTTAATTTATCATTTTCGATATGCATGGGTTTGTCTGTCTGTCTGTCTGTCTGTAGCTGTGTTTCCTGTCGCTGTGTATTCATACCCGGAGTCTATTAGATAAATAAAGCACTGAATTATGTCCCTGATATCTGAGAATTTTATACTCCCGTTTAGATATATTTGGACGTTTGGTTTTGTTTCATTTAAAGGTTTTCATTACGAATTACGGCATTCAGGAAGGTAGATAGGTGTTCCGATAGGCTAAAACATGGTTGAGTTGTAATGTTTGGTGCGTACGTGTGTGTGTGTGTGTGTGTGTGTGTGTGTGTAGAGTGGAGCACAACAAAACGAACGGTCATAGATAAAACCAAAATGAAATTGGAAAAATGTGGAAAAAGTTATGAATTTATGTGTGACAGGTTTTGCTTAGATAAAATTGTCCAAGTTCGAAATTAATGACTATGATAATGTTACCTTCGCCCAACAATCTCTGATGGGAATGGAAACTAAGCTGGTAAGTCACAGTTTAGATTTGAAACGGCGGTTGTGTTTTATAAAGGGAATTATTCATAAATAATAATCGATTTAGGTAGATGCCAACATTAAAGGCTGCCGACAGATAATACCAGGAGATAAAACAATCTTGTTAAGTACCAAATGGTCTTTTTATCATCAAATGAATTCATGCCTAATTCACTTTTCCATCATTCAATTATCACAAGGTTTCTAAGAATAATCTGAAGAATATTAAAATCTATCGTTCGATGCTTACCATTGTTGTTGTGCTTGATACTTTCCATCAATAAATATTTTTCATATCCATGAGTTTTACCAGATTCAAATTCAAAATTTATTCATAGCAAAATTGCGCCACATTGTGATCTATATTTCTTCAGTAACACAACACTATACTCGTTTAATTAATTCACTCATTTCTGTTTACATTTATGGAGCAACATTAAGCCTATAATATTTGAGCATGAGTAACCCATTTCACTATGGCACTAAATACAACAAACCACCGAGAAAGGGAATAAAAAGTGTCAGAGTCAGAGCAAACAAAACTCACAAGGAGTTAGAGTTGGTAATAAAAAGTCGGTACCCATTGCACGCCTCACCAATTTACATCCAGGCAATGTTTTCCTTAAAGACGCCGATCATAAATTCAAGTAAGTCCTCACTCCTCCATAGAAGTAAGCCGCGAACACAAGTGCTCGCCTATAAATAATATCCCAGCAATGATAAAACGTAATCCCAGGGATACTTAATAGGAACTCTGCTGCTGGGCTCCTGCTAGTGTTAGTGACTAGAAGATCTATTTTGCTTGCCTTGCCATGCTTGCCTAAGTGCCCATACCATAGCCCACTATACCCAGAGTCCCATACTGTAAAGACCTATAGTCCTATACTTGTAGTATGGCTCCGGCATGCATGAGAAACCATCATAAAACGGCTTAAGCCGGTACCAAACAGTGCGTTTGTACTTATGGCCATAAAATGATTTAATTAACACATAAATCAGGGCGACTTGCTGTAATTTGGTTTTAATTCTCACTTACACAAGGAAACAAATTCGAAATGATTTACGAGCATCTTTATTTACCGGGGAACTCTTATAATTGTTAACACTGCCAACGGTCTATGAGTGCCGCAGTCAACTTCTTTAGGAAAAAAGCACCGCCGAGAGCACGGTAAGCAGGTGAAAAAGTTTTTGTACCGCCGCGATTTTTAGGTCTCATTATTTGCTAGGCGTGTGTTGAATTTTGCTTGGTAAACAGAAAAAAGATTTTTATCTTTTATTTAAGTGTGAATTTCTTCAACAGCGTTGAAAGATTGCTGAGGTTATTAGCAGTTAATATCGAGTGACATTGTACAGGAACTTTACTCATGGGTCATGGTCGGAGAACATTAAAGAGATTTATACCAAATTCCAAGGAATTCAACAAATATTCATCGTAACTTCTAATTCAGGTGTTGGGGTGCTGTTTATACTTTCAAAACCACTTCATCACTGTGCTACCACTCAATTGTCACTAACTAAAGATTCACGAATACAACAAATCAATTATCAGTGGCCTCTCTATCTATCTGTCATTATATCTCACTTTAGGCTAATGCTTTTTAAGAAGCTCCTATGTGCCCACAACCATGATTGATCCTTCTAGATCAATGTAAAGACCTTGTGAGCGATCTTCTTGTCATTCTCGATAAATTTGGCTGACCATTCAGGCTCATAGGAGTTTTTGGAGTTTTTATGGAACCTTCTCGATGTTGATTAAGCAAGGGCAGATACCACCCTGGTTTTTGTTTGGAAAAGTTATTTGAAAATAAGCATGTGCAAACAAATAACGGCGTATGTATTTGAAAATGACCTATTGGCCATCTGGAAATCCGGTTTCCATGCTGGGTACAGCTGAGTGCTGGGTATCTGTGAAGACCTTGACAAGGACTATCCAACCTGTCTTAGTTTTCTTGATTTCAGAAAGACCTTTGACTCGGTAAATTGCTCAGTTTCAATCTCAAAGCTTGTTAATAGATTTAATTCCTCGTCGTCATCTAAAAACATGGTAGGAAACTTGTTGTCCAATCATATCCAAGTTGTGGAAGTAAGAAACACATTTCCTAATTCAAGCTTGTTGAACTACAGCGAACCACAGGGGTCGATTTTTTGGCCCCTTTTATTCAGTCTCTTAAATAGCGACCTACGGGATATGGTAATTCATGTGTGCATACATCTATATGTGTTGGCTTAATAAAGGATTGTATAAGCAGAAGAAATGAGGATCTTATGCATTTATATCTGTGGTGGTTGGATAATGAGTTGGTATTAAATCCTTCTAAGGCGATGTGCTTACGTCGCCTATTTATTGCGCTTCCATTTGAAAAGACGAATGCGAGGAGCTTGCACAATATTCGCTGGGAAAGTGAAGCTTGTTTTACAAGTTCTTCACTTTTACGGACTTACAGGATCTTATGAATCATGTCGGTCAATTGCTTGGGAAGGCTATCCTGTAATTTGGCACAGGCCAATTAATGTTTGCATTAGATTCGAGGACCTGTTGATGGTTGTGCCGTATGTATAGCTTTGTCTTGTGCATGACTATGTCAACGATTTCTCTTCACAACATAAAAGCGAGCCAAGAAGTCAAGGACAACGTAATCGCATGGATTACGGAATGAATTCAGTATGCTTTCCTATTTGCATTTGTTTCCCTAATATTTGGTACATTGTTTTGAAAATCCACTAAAGGGATAAATCTAGGCTTACACATAGAGAATATACTGATATTACACATAGAGAATATACTGATACACTGGTAGCTGGAGTGATTGAGACATACGTTTTAAACTGTGGAACTGTTACAATCAATGTCCACCATTGTTAGTATAAGCTCTAAAGTATTCTCTTAACCTCTATTTATCTTTCAATCCATTACAACCCACTTTAACACGTTGAACACAATATTAGGAGCTGAACAAACAGAAGCACCTAAACTCAAAGTACTTCTAAAACAAGTGAAAACATGGAATGAATGGGTAAATCTCACGTTGGAAATCTTTCATTAGTAATGGGTAAACAAACAGTATAATCGTGACGATGCCACCACCAGCAAATCCCATCAAACCAGAACATATAATCAATGTGCTTTACCTCAAGAACATGCTATATGTTATCATCAATTCACTACAACAATAAATTACACAGATGTCCTCTGAAACGTCCAACAGTATCCAACATTTCTTGATCACCGATTGATTCACATCATAGGAAAAAAACAGAAGTAAAGGGGAGGGGGGTGGGGAATTCACCGAGCAATCATCAGGGTGTAAATCTTCCGACACATCTATCTGTGCATCCTTCGAATATCCATTTCCCTTCAGACCAACGATGGTTAAGCACTACATCGTATTGATAAATTGATGCCCATCCATAAACCAGTCAGGCCTGTCGAGAACATGTTCAATAAATAAATAAAGTCAGTCAGTAACTTAGTCCAGCCAGGAGAGCCCGATGGCAATTGCTACGATAGTGAAGGAGAACAAACTGCTGATTCCACAGAGCTGCTCCAAGTCGATAGGAGCAGCAGTGTCAGCGCCTCGGGGGGAGCAAGCACAATTCCTCGTACATACATATAATTCAGCAGATGTAATAAATGAAGCAATTACGGTCCAACTACTCCTCTATATCAACTTTTCCTTGTGTTTAAGACGCTAACACAAGACGGCTCTACCTCCAGATCCAGACATTCATCTAACCAACTTCGAGCCGTCGTATCTACGTCTCCGCATTATTTATAAAAGGCGACAGCCATTCAAGTAAATTGAATCAAACGCCAGCGATTTTGACGCATTACATCAATAAAACAGAACATTCCGCTGGAATGGCCTTTTGATTGAGATCTACGATTTTAATAAATTCCCCGGTGTGGAACCTCGCGGGCGGACAACCCACTGTCTCTAGTCTTCAGGGCAGCCAACACCAATACTTAATGGCCCGGAAAATGGAACCGAGCATAGGAAGAATTTGGGCAGATGATGACTGGAGGAGTCCACCATCCAAGTGATGGACCTACTGATGAATGTCTTTATCTATTGATGGGACAAGAGCATCTCCACGCAACTGTGAACTTATCAAGGATGGACCAAGTAGGGTCCAGAACGACGGGAAGGAACATTCCATTTTGATTAATTCCAACCGTTCGATTGTCACTTGCCAGCTGGTAATAAAGCGCGGGGGCAGAAGTGACAATCGATGCCATTAAATTTAATGAATTGTAATTGGTCGGCACGGATTTTCACATAGACTCTGGCTTGACGGGTTAGTTATTAGTGATTTATTGCTCGTTTCAATTATTGGCTTCAATATCCATAGCTGTTCTGGTTGTGGCAGCACTTGGCTAAAGTGTACATCACTGTTGACAGAGGGTAAGGTGTTGGGCAACACATGTTAATGCTCCGGTACCACGAAAAAAATCTTGTCCCAATCAAGTGATTGATTGGAAATTGATTGTGGGTTTCTTGTTAATTAATTTCTCGGAAGCATGGAGTGTAAGGCGCTAACCAATTAATATTGCTACGTAGTGTAGCGGAATTACTTGGAAGCTAGTTACCAATTACCAGTAATAAATTTTTCTCATACCACTGGTTTTCGTGGAAAAATTTTATTCAGGTTTCTCTATGCTCTCAAGCTGACTGATTGTACAGTTTTTTCAAGATTTATTGAAGACGTTTATTGAATCTATAGAACTTGTAGCAGAAGAGAAAGGACAGAACATTTAAGACACAGCTAAACATCTTGTTTTCCTTGGAAAGCTAAAGCTAATAAATTATCCAAATGAATACTAAATAGAGGAGGACCGAGAATGTGAACTTGTGTCATTTAGAAATTAGTGACTGGATCGTTGATACTTTCACAAGTAATTGTACACTAGATAAAAAGGAATCGGGATCTGCAGTAAACTTCTGAGTCCATATTTGGCAGATTCAAAATGATTCTAATATTTGTCTATCCTCCTACACACTTTAATGCAAGCTTTGAAGAATGGTACCCTGGATGACTCATTTTGGCTAAGCTCTCTAAGCGCAGCTTCGGCGAGAAGTGGCAAGGGAGAGGAGGCGTCAAGAAGGTTATAATGCATACTCTGCCTGAATTGCAGCGGCTGTTCTCTTTAAAAAGAATTCTATAATCTTTTACAAATCAAATTTAACGTATTCAGATCAGTACGCATACCAAAGAACGGAGGCCCAAGAATAGATCTCTGTGTGACTCCAAATAGCAATTTAACATTTTGACCGATTAGTGATGTAGTTTCTGATTAAAGAAAAAAATGCAGAGGAAAAGCCAAATCAGGAATCAGGAGTTAATAGTTTAAGCCTTTATTTTTCTGTAGTAAGTTATCAAAATTTCTGGAGAGTTTAATCTTTTCAAAATTTTCTAGTTCAGTTTAGTAATTTCGATGCGATTGCTTAGTTCGGAGTTTCCCCTCTCAGGAAATATTAGGTATATCATTTCTATAACTTTTCGGAGGATCTGGTTCGAGATCAGGATTACCTTGAATGCCAACCGTTTATTCTGGAACCAAACTTAAGTTTATCTTTGACCTAAACTGTATTTGATGGACCTTTTGCCACCCTTCTAGCATGAATACAAACGTCGGCTATTTCGCGATCGTACGTATATAATATTTTCGCAGTGAATCTAGTTTGAAATCAGGACTCTATAAAACTCATTTACTAATTTCATGCTCTCTACCTATTCACAATAATTTTTACAATCGTGAGTAGGTTTTGATTTCCGTACCAGTCTAGGTAGGTATTTCTCTCTGCTGCTGAATCAGTTTCAAGAGCACTGAAATATAACGTTCAAGTAGATAATAATGGCAAGGCGCTCCAAGGCATTTAAGATTTACAATTCACTGGGCCATTGACATCATTAGTTATATAACGTTTATTCGCATCCTTCTGACGCAAATGTTTGGACTCATTTCTTTATGAAGTAAAAGAAGGCGCTTTCTTTCCAACCACCTAGGACTTAATTTTACCCCTAATACAGAAAGGCAAATTAAAAAGACATCCCTCATTTCCGTATTTCAGTAGTGCACTCCAGAACAGGATTATTCACTTGGGTTCGTCTTCTTAAGCCGTTGAAAGAAGGATGCATCTTAAGGGGTCCATAATTAATGCGATGCATATTCATATAACATAATTTTAACCAAGATCAATTCACTCCTACTTCCCGTGTCAACTCGACCGTCATTACCTGAGTTAAATCTCTGCTGGCAAAAACGAAATGAATAGTGCTTAATCAGCATGAATGAGTGCTTGGTAATTAACAAGCCCTCCTCGACGGGCAGCCATTTATCGTGCATTCTGAATAAATTACGAAAAAGCAACATCGCATTAATCCTTGTTCCTCCTCGGAGCACATTACCTTCATTGGGCCCCATCGTCATCGCTACACACGTAGACGTGATAAACCCGCTTCGAAAGCACCTGAAAGCACACACAGGCAGACGCGCGACTATAAATTTCAACGAATGTGTAAATTATAAATACGAGCAATTATTTTTACTGTACTTAACAAATTACCATGCCACATATGGGGAATAAATTACGTGCCGTGTTAAAACGTTTTGATACGTCCGTACTTAACTTACACATGGAAACACTTATACGGGCGCAGCCAGTGTGCTAAGCTGTTAGCCGACTGCTGAAGGCAGCCGGGCCCCGGTCCGGGCCAGAAACTTTTATGTGCGGGAAGCACATGAGCATAAATTACCTGCCGCCTAACAACCTCCGAGACTCAAATAAGTCAGTCAGGTGGTGGTTGAGTGAATAAAGCACGGCGAAAAAGAAAAAAATCGCTTAATAAGTTGTAGTAGGGTTGGCAACACACAATCCATCCATCCGCCCTCCTTGCCGGTGGAAAGCATTTTTCCTGCCGCAGAAACCTTTCCTGAAATTATATCTGTCTGTGTGATGAAAAAGAGAGCATTAAACCTACCCCCCGAAAGCTTTTATTGTTAAAAGGAGGGTGGAAAATCACATAAATTTCATTGATGGTTCTATTTTCCTACCGCTGGTGAAAAAACGCACCCTACCAACACATTAAAACGAAATTTATTGGCGAAATGTAACTGAAATGCTAAATAAAATGTTTTCAAATTAGTCCACCCCTTTGGTGCGCCCCCCTTTTTCACCACCACCCTTCATCCCCACCCATCCCCACAACCACTCGCTGCAAGTTGGTATTAAGCAGTTCCGACAACATAAAGAGGAACAAAGCGAAACAAATGTGGAAAAGTATTTTTCCCTGATATTGTTGTTGTTTGTACAACATTTGCTCGTTTCGTTCGGGAAATGATAGCTGGTTCGTCAGCAAAAAAGCCGATTCCTAATGCGAGCTGCGATTTATTCGATGGGCTTCACTTGTCAGATAACCAAAAAGGAAGCTATTAAATGCAAATTAAACGTATTTTTTGTGATTTTTATTGTTTTCTGTTGTAATAATGTGGAAATGTGTTTAAGTAAGAAATGTTCTTGGATAAGTAATTTTGTGAGGTTCATTTGGGTCATGCTAGCCAGGAATCTTTCTGTTTAGACCAATTATATAGGGCAATTGGTCGAAACATTTGAACAGACAATGATCTTATACCTTTCGACACTTGAAGCCTTCAGAAAATAATTTCGCAATGAAACACTTGACCTCGATCCGTCCTAATCAGCTTCCAGGATAGATTGACCTATCATTTGAAATACTGTGTTTTACCTTTCAAGGCATTATTCTTCGTGCGTGTCCTGATCTTTGCAGTTATCCCCCGATGTTGTCCTCTTTACCAGATTTCTTTGTTTATAATCGTTTTAAGGATAAAATAATTTAGGTCTCAATGTCTTGGAATCAAGTTCGGAAATAAATACAAACCTGACTTGTTTCCACCTCCGTTGTAGAACGTAAATCTGGTCTCTCTATGTATAAAGATCCACGCTACAATGTCCTATTATGTTTTAATCCCTTCAAAGGTTTCAAAAGTAAATCTCTGCGAAAAGGGTAAAAAGTATCTCTACCATTAGGCAAGTGTCTATGATCCATTATTTCAATATCTCATTTTTGTTATGCTGACGGATCCTGACGGGTCTCGGCATGTCTTAGGTGCTCCTTATAATTTCGTATTATTGTCTTCAGATTACACTCAATGATCTGCGAAGTTCTGGCCTAGATACTCCTATGGAAAACCATTTTTTCAGCCCTTTTGATGCAAAGGATATTTATCCTTCATTGACTTCTTGTTAAGATCCTTATTTTACTACGTTACTTTTCTATGTTGTCTATCATTATTTCTATGTCCTTGGCTATTCGTGAACTTTATTGTGTGTCCTTAATAATCGGAGGGATTTTCTTATATAAGAACTCCAATCTATATAACGCGGATTTATGTATAAATGTCGCTTTTCATTTTAGATACACTGCCGAACCTACTTTCCCAATAATTTGAAGGTTGAATATCCACCAATGAGATCCCAACAACTTTCGGGATCTTTACAACTTACGGACCATCATCATCGCATATTTGAAGAGATGCTTCATCTCAGATGCTTGGAGGAAAGACCTCTTCCAAAATGTTAATACAACTATTGGGAAGATAAAACAACCATCGGTAGCTTCATTAGCGCAGATAGTTTTTAAAAGGTTCGTCGTGTCCCGAGCCTGAATGAAGTGCCAAGTATCAGGATTGCTTCTTAGTATCTTCACTTGCTTCGCATTCATGCCTGGACTGTTTATACATATTCAGGATGTTCGATGCACCTGGACGTCCACGCACAAAAGGAAAAGCGTATGGGATATTATAAATTTTAAATGAGTAAATTATCGGAAATAAAATTTCCAAGAATTTAAATGACACTCCACACGATCCAAGGACAAACGATAGTACTCACAGATTTCAGAGGGCCTTCTATTTTTGCTATTGAAGGTGGCTGATCTTTAAGCAATACATTATTAAGGTGAGTTGTTGGCAAAAAAGAAGATTTACTATTACAACAAGAAAATATTTAATAAACTACTTTGAATCCTGCTCAATTTCCCTGATGAATGTGATGCATAAAAATTGTTTAGAGGACACTCATTCACCTCGAAGTGTAGAACTAAAATTTCACATAAATAACTCAAAAATAACGACAAAATACAAATGGTGTGTTTCCACTTGAAATGCTCGTTGTGCATACGTATCTTTCGCACTAAATCACAGCCAGGCTATCCACACCGTCTCTTTATTCGTAAATTATATCGGCAATAAAACTTTAGAAGATATCTTCATCCATTAAAACAAACGATAAAGTGAGCTGTCGCCAATGTATTCTCTTAATTTCTTTGTGCAGCTACATCCGGCAAGTAGACTCCCATTATCCGTTCCAACCAAATGAATTTATTAGACATGAGCCACATCTGTAGGCAGCCAAACTGTCGTGGAAACAGTGCGAGTAACATCAGCGGCGAACACGGTACAAGATATGCTACAAAAGACCGAATGTCCCTGGTTGTGGCTCAATTTAAGATGAAAAATCACGACAATAAGACATCTGACATCGGCGATCATTGAGCCAAATTGAACAGCAACAACAGCCCATTAAGAACGGCAATGATCACACGGGATCGCACACACATCACCCGGTGAAGGGAAATTAAGAAAACTCGAAAATAAGAAAGCAAACACATTTTTCATCCCAAATGGACCATCTTAAGATAAACAAATTATTTGTTCGGCTGTCGTATGTTATTAAAAGGCGGACAGTGAGAGATATGAGATGGCGAGACATCAAACCATCGTTGACTGTACACCGCTTCGCTCCGCTTGGTCTTGGGCGGGTAATCGGGAAGAGCATTAAAAGTGGCATATATAAGACAGGCCAGGCCAGGCCACGCCAGACCAGACCAGATCAGGCCAGGCAAGACCCCGACTCCGCAAAAGTAAAACAAACTCAAGGGGAACGGATAAATTGCCTGACAACTGTCATTTGTTAGCGGCCAAAGCGCATAAAGAGATGCAAGCAACACTCCTTTGCATTTATCTCGTGTGTTTGGTTAAGATCTTCAAGATGATCCTCGACAGCCGTTTTGTTTGATCATCCGCAATGTTGGTGGCGAACACATTGTCCGGGACTCAGTTTCAGATATTTTCACGACAGATGAATGGTGCTGGGATGTATCTTAGTGTTGCACATAAGGTGAGGTATGATTTTATCTGTCTACCCCCAGACAACAAATTTTTGATTGCTTCATCATAGAGGCTCCAAAGAAGAGTGCAAATCTCGTGTAATGTAAATCGTGATGATCATGGTCATTGTCGAGATACTCCATCTCTGTGGATACGAGAATATCTGATATTAAATTGCAGCTTATTACTGGTATTTGCATTGTGATCTTGTTTCGAACCTAATATCTGTATTTTGAAGAACGTGTCTGAAATGGCAGTGGGATAGGAAATGGTTGCGATTTTTATCACAATAATCAATATGAAGGAAAATCAGTTTATCAACGGGTTTCTAAAACTCAAGATCAAATTATAGACCCTTAGGAGGGTTTTCCATTTAACAGGATTATGTTATTTAGAAAAACGGCGATAGAGTTCTATTTCTTTCAGAACATGGCCCGACACAGAGAATCGAAGCAGCGATATACTTATATTGAAGTAATCTGATGATACGCTCAACCTCTATATTTTTTCCTAGGAGTACTTAATTGCTTTCATTTTTGAAAGAAGATATTGTCTCAAATTTGTTGGTTTTGAAAGAGTTATGCTTAAGATCTGGAAAAAATCATAAAGTCCAGTTGTAAAAACCATTATTGAAATGGTTGGTTCCTCACAGCGTTATTGTTACTAAACGCAATCAACCTATTGTTTTCTTTAAAAGCAATATATCATAAATACAAAATACCTGCACTGAGTTGTTCACAGAACCTATACCTGAGCTTTCTCTATTTCGTTTATCTGTCAAGATCCATAGTATCGATACTTATTATATTAATTTAGATTATGTACTGATTCAGATTATTATTATATTATAATTTACTATGTTCGGATATTCAAAGGATAGCCACATATAGAGCATCCAGGGAAAGTGAACGGGGCAATTTGAATAATTACAGGATTCTAGTCGTTGAAAGATTGTGTATTGAGTTACAGCTTTCTATCCTATGAAATATGTGCGTAATACTAAAAGAGTAAATAATTTTCGGCTGGTTTTCCCCAATTTTGATTATAAAATGCAAAAACCGCAAGTTATTTCTGCGACGAAAGCGTGCAAACACCTCAAGTTCGTGTTGACCAAACGAGAAATGCTAAAATGTTTGTTTTCACGTGGAAAAATCCCAAATCCACTCCAATCAATCGCGTCTAATGCACGTAAACAACTTTGTTTTAATAATCTCAAGTGTTCAAAAAGTGCTGATCGCTTCAAAAATTTCTCAATGGATTTATCACCATCTAGCGCGGCACCTAGATATGCCCGCCATAAATCTCAATGATTATCTTTAGAAATGATGGTGGGCAGTTACACAACTCCATTCTGGCCCGTGATGCCACCAATAAATTAATTTCAAAAGAATCTTGGGAGCGATGAAATTCCAAATTTCTCCTCGGGGTAC
Organism: Dasypogon diadema; assembly: GCA_006980735.1. NCBI lineage: Eukaryota > Metazoa > Arthropoda > Insecta > Diptera > Asilidae > Dasypogon > Dasypogon diadema. Next base: position 41,981 of record QYTT01095680.1, read on the forward strand.
TGATTTCAATTGAGACTCGCACAAATCAATTAGCGGATGGGAGATCTTAACGACAACTTCAACGGTTTTATTGTTGCTCCTGACAATCACTTAATGGACCCAAATGAAGTTATAACGGCCGTCGTCACAGCTACAAAACGATAGCGATGACCGGAGTGCCAAGTCATTCGACTTGAATCGAGTGCGCTCGATTGATGTAGCGGCTGTCATCAGCTCAGCCGCTCGCCACCACTAATGGCTTAGGGGTCCCAGCCTCGAGGGCCGCAACAACTCTGACGCTCCCCATGTGTCAATTGAAATTTGTAATTTTATTTATGTGACGGTTTCGAAATGCAAGACGAAGCCCTGAATCGCTCGCGCTTAAGTGACATGACAGCGAACCTCGTTAAAAGGCACTGGGCGAAATTCGCTCTGATTAAAGCGTCACTTTTCTTCATTTATTTTGACGTTCTGATGTGACGATGGTCATTGTGAATCGCGCTTTTGTGTCGTTTGATTGGGCCGCCGTTGATACCGCCGCCGTCGCCATCACCACCACCGCCGGTGATATGGACGATCGTCATGACAGTCACTGAAGTGGTGATTGTTGACCCAGGGAGGTTGATGGTCAATTGCCCCCTGAATGGACATTTTATCACAACTCAAATGTAGCAGCTGAAGAGCAATTTAAGCTTTTCACATCCAAATGACAGAGGGTATTGTGTGCGATGACTCTAAGTGCTCTTGATTTGCAGATTCAAACGTTGCTGGCCGGGTGAGTGTAATTTGTTGCCTTAAGTGGTACCGAAGGTGAAGTGCCTGATATCCGGATACAAAAGGATATTGGGGGGAAATTGTAAAATCTGTGGGATACTTCAGAGGTCAAATGTACACTTGGAGATGGATGGAGTTACATTTAATTCAAGGGATGTAAATAATTCCCAATATACGAAAGTTCTATTTATTCTTTTAATTTCTTCCATCAAAAATCCCCATCTTGTCCCAGAAAATCACAGATACGTGACAGTATTTATCGATAAAACTCAATTTTCGTGCATTGCCAACAACCTCGAGACATTTGCAGCATTTATCACGTACTTTAGTATCACTTTGGTGTGTTAAAATTTTATCACTTTTTGGTGATTTATCTAACACAGTTGGGCCTCTTGCCTCCCTCGCGACATGTAAAACAAACATAATCACAGGATAAGGGATGAAGGAAGCACTCAAAGCTTATTTTTATGACGATCACCAGGGTAAATATATCGAGGCCGGGGTATATGTCGTGTTCCGTTGAGCCCCAGCCAAAGAAGAGGAAGAAAATTACGACAATGCTCGCCCGTATAAAGAACACCCATTATCCTTAAATAGTACATAAGTTGGTATACGACCCTTTCACGGAGCGTACAAAAATCATATTCACGTATGTAGACCCTGTAAATAAATGAGAGGTTATGTACTCGAAGATAGCGGGTAACTGTCATTTATTTTCCATTTTACACCGTGTTTATGGCCCACTAAAAAAGTCTGATAGTCTCTCGTCAATACTGAAAGTATCGAGCCCCTAGAAAAAAGGACGACATAAAAGCCCATGCCGGGGGTGAGAGCATGATATCAGAACCTGAAAATATATTCTGATATTCCACCAATCGGCCAGAGTTCGTGTTGTCTACCCGTGCTGTATATTGGATGCTTGAGCCTTGAGTGCCGTCGTAAAAGAGGAAGTAGAACAAACTGCCAAAAAATTTTTGAGTTCCTAACATAATGGAGCCTCGCATGGACTTTGGATAATGCGGCGCATTTAGCAGCTCCAACCATTACGCTCTTTTTTACGTTATCCATAGCCATCCATATGAATTAGGTCCGGGTTGACATTAAATCATGCACAAGAGGGTAGTTTATGCCCGCTTTTATTGGGCCCGGCGATAAAAGCGAGGAGATGACATCTTATTAGGGTGATATGACCACTTTTATGCCTACCATTTGCACGTGCCTAGATTATGGTAATATTAACGGCTCAGCCTTTCAGTGCAGAAGGCAATTTTGGAAGTTACTGAATGCGTCCATTCCATTCACTTTTATTTGCCTATTTGTTTGATGAAGGATTCCAGCTCGAAGCAATTGTTATGGAGATTAACGGCCTTGGGAGGATGTGATGGGCATTTGCATTTTGTCGGCTCCTACGGATGTCAACGGGTCTCTATGTAGTTAATGCGAAACAAGTTATTGTGGGAGCTTTACCCGTTCCACCCACTGCTTAGCAGACGACTTAAACTGGAACTAATGAATTACATGTCCATAGAGGCAGGAAGTGTCTACTTGCAAAGCTCTTGACCCCTTTCATCAATGAAGTAATACATTACAACATGATATTCAACCTGTCACCAGTCAAGAGCGGATGCAGCTACCTAACACCATTGACAGAGTTGTCTTTGGAGCTGTCCACGGTTTTCTATTGAAATATCGTCATGAGCGGTAATGACACTGAGCGAACATGAAGCCAGCTCACGAACTGAACCGCTCCATGCTCCATGCGTCCGTCGCTCGTCCATGTGTACTAAATACACAAAATGTCAACATAAAATATCTAGAGTCGGAGCCAACCATGCACACCAGCGAAATTTTATGCAAATTGACATTTACACGCCCTGGAGGATTCTTTAGTTTGGCTGGCATGTTGACAACGATGTCAGGTCATGGAAATAAATGCATGTGCCTTGCTATGACTGTTGCTTGCATTTAGACGCTACCAGAGACGGGTGATGCTGCCGCTGATATTTTAGAATTTTGCCCATTTTTTCTATCTCTATGAAGTTTGTTCTCAAAAACCCTTCCATTTTCGCATCCAGGGAGATGGTGCAATTGCAGTGCCAGCTACTGTCAACTCCAACTCACTAGGTGGTAGCGCCATTCATGTTGCATCTCCGGGAGGCGATAATGAATGCACCCAGTCCTTAGCCGGGAGATTTCTAGTACACGACGCAATTTGTTCCCGACTGTACAGATGCAGATCGCAAACGTGCAGCAGTAACTTTTATCTCACACGGATCCGGGAACCGGGAACCGGGATGTATGGCTCAGGTTGGCAAACAGTCAGACCAGGAATTAAGGCTGTCATAAGAGCTGCCATGCAGTTGCCTTGCACTTGCATTGTGCGGGCTTGTCATCTTCTAAGTCCATTATTGTCTCTTGTGAGCTTCTTGTCGCCTGTTTGTTGCATGTGTCTATCTGTCTGTTCTGGCTGTCTTTCTGTCTGCACATTGGACATGCGACTGGGAGCGGGCTCATAGACGGCGGACGTGCGCGAATACTTCTGCCAAGCGATTTGAAATATTTGAAACACGATGTTCTATGCTGACAGTTCTTAATTGGGGTTTCTCCCTGCAGCAGCACTACTATGGTCGCCGTCCATCATGCTCCCAGCTGTGACAGCTTCAGTTGTTTTGCGTATCTGAAGCATTTCAGGCATTTCTCAGCCAAAGAAAGTGATTTGATTGATAAGCGAGTGCCGTCACGAAATAGTTGGCAGCGCTCTAATCGATGGGGCTGGCAAAAAAAGGATTAATGGGAAACAAGTGACTCATAAAAACGTCCATTTATCAGCGATAAGCATTTCCAGCATGTTTTTTTCCTCTTCCAACTTATTTTGCAACAACTGCCAATATTTACCCATCTGGGCCGATATCGCAGTCATCAATCATCCTGAAGAGATTTGACGTGTCAATGGATTAAGCAAATTGTTTACGCTCACTTTGGTGATATGGTGATAAGAGAGGAGCGATTGGCACTGTTTGTGCTTTTGTGACAAGTCTTCATATAAGCCTGATAAATTGAAGTGCACATTTCAATTTGAGGCTGAAAACTTTCTGGAAAAACATTAAGACATCGCCGTTCAGTTTTTTATTTTCATTTCAAGGCATTACAATGCACTATAGGTGCCAGAAAATCAATTTTAACCAACTTCAGTAGTGGTTATAAAGTGGATACTATGATATCCATGCCGATGTCTAGAGATGTAAATTCAATGTCAATACTAAAGAATGGTAACTAATGCCTCAAGAAGATACCATCCACCGACAAGGCTCGACGTTATCCCGAACAAGCAAAGACTTCGGACAAGCAGAAAATAGGACCTTCCCACTGTTGTTCGCTCCAAACTGTATTTCTTTTCAGCCCACAGCAAAATTGAAGTTATTATTACAAAACTGTGGAATTTTTGTCTCCGTCATTAACCTTATAAGAGCCGGAAGAGTTTTTAATAAGATTTTCTTGAATGTTGCGGCAATATCTTTTCACCACCTATCGTAAATCTTCAGTTCGGACATAATTAGCACAACAACTGCAATTACCATCCCACTTATTTTTGCAATTGTGAAAACAATCACGTCCGAAAATCGACATTGTCAATGGTCACCTGGAATCGCCAATTTAAGGTAATAATTCACTGGCTGATGGCCGTCGAGTAACTTTCTACTCATGATTCCCGTCCGTTCGTCCATGAATGCAACAATAATTTTCGCTGGTGAAATAAAGTAAAACGCGAGTAATAAATTATTTCGGTTGAGAAATACGGCGCATAAATAAATTCGTGTATTATCCCCTTAATTTCCAAAGACCCGATTGAATGGACCCGTTCATTTTAATCCGGCTTCAGAGGAGAAACGGCCGCTAATTCGAAAGAGGTCCGAGGCAGTATCTTTTTGCCCTTTTATCCGTTCAACGTTATATATGGCCGCTGGTATCAATTTTCCTTTATTTATGAGATGGTTAACGCACATTTTATTTCATCTGTGACTGCTTTTTTGTCTCTCTGGCCAGTTTTACTTATTGGAACCGGGCCGCTGAGGAGCCATGGCATGTTGAAAGGCACCTTCTTGGTTCAGGTACTCCGAAAAAATTGATTAACGATAATTTACGGCTGTAATGAACTCGTTCTGGCAAGCCATCTTGTCAATATATTATTACTTTTAATATTTATTGATAAACTCGCCTGTTTCAGTTTTTGAGGTAGAACCTGTTGCACGCGGCTGAATCGGGCCGCCGAACATTTTGCAATTGTACGGTGAGTGTTTGTTCCGGCAGATTGTATTACTAGGGCAGTTTTGGGCGGTACTGATCCATTGGAATATTGCTGCCCGCGCTACAGTCATATATCAAACGGAGCCGCCGAAGGCCTTAACGTCTTAATTAAGACTGCGCTCGCTTCAACCTCTCATTAAATCCAATCAACAATCGAAATTTATTTTGACATTCCATTTCCAACATGTGGCTGGAAATGATAAATCGAGTATCATTAAGTTTAACGACTGTGAGACAACCTTTGGAAATGGCCCGTAAACAATTTCGAGACATTTCCAATTCGGTTGGCCTCAAGAAAATTGTGTCATAAATTTTTCAAAGAAATTTGAACCTGAATTAATCAATTTCAATTTGGTTTTTCTGTGCTAAGAGAATTTTTTTTTCGTCGAAGGAATGGATTTGGAGATATCACAAAATCACTTTTGAATCTGAGAAGGTTAGTGCTTTGCACGTTTGATTTTTCAATTAATTGAAAACTCATCGATTACCTTTTGAATAATTTATGATTTCATAATAACGATTTTTCAGTATTTATATACATAAGAATATATCGGTTTATACGTAGTTGTGTTTTCGTTCTCCTAATGGATATTCATTTTGTAAACGTTAGAAACAGTCTGGATTTGATTTTGTTATTATTTCTGGCACAGTTGACGATAATTTTTTATAATGGAGTTTCCTAAGTTATTTTGAGCAAAATTATAGGAAAAAATAAAAAGTAGGGTGACTGATTTCAGTGAAACCTTTAAGGGTCATTTAAGCTTTCTTCAGAGGCAGTAACATTTTGAAAAACTTTAGCGAAATCTCAACCCACCCTATTGCTTTATACTTAATTGAAGAAACTATCATTACAACCTCTTCATGATCTATGAGAGTGAAGCCTAAGTCATCATCAGATTCAGGTGGTTTAGCTTCATCCAAAGACATTAAAGATGCATATGGTGGCTCTACAGGTGAGATAAATGTTAAGTTCATCGATGTCCAAATCACAGGGTGGCAAATCCTTGCTATATATATCACTATGTTTAAGATTCGACCACAATTTTCTTACCGGAAGAGACGTTTCCAAAACTTTGCCATAGTATTCCCTTTTGGACCGTAAGATTTCTTACTAGTTCATACTGACAAAAGAATTGCTGTGACCTGTATACTTTTTCATAAAGACATAATCTCCTGACTATCAAATTTGCTATTCTTAAAGAGAAAACCAAGGGATATTCGAGAGAATGCGCCCTGAAACCACCACCGAATAATTATGCTAAAGTTCCATATCGTAATTCCTCAGCATGACTTTCGGATGCATTTAGTTCTACAAAATTCATTAAGAATTCTTCAGGGGAGTATTTTTGTAATTTCACAATTAAGCATGCTTTATTAATATCTGTAAAATTTCTGTGAGAATCATCAAGACATTCAAAGGAATTCGCATAATCAAGGGTGTCGTTGTCAATAGAAAAAGAGTAGGAGAGATTAAGGAACCCTGTGAGACTCCTGAATTTATTTTATAGCAAGTTGAAATAGTAGTGTTCAAAGTGACACTAATAGAATGATTTAATAAAAAGCTAGCCATCCATTAAATACAGCACTGTGAATTTTGCTAAAGGAGTGAATGCCACAAAATACCGTCGAAAATTGCAAAATTAGAAGGGAAATTGCTGCAAAAATTATTTTGAAAGAAAAAGTCGATATGGAGTAAACGTTTCCTGAAATATCGCATACTTGATTACCATTTTCCTGAAATTTAAAAAAGAAACTTTGTTTAGATTTTTATCATTTTGTGGAGAATTTTGATGACTTTGCTTTGCACAATGGACTTGTGAAGAGCACAATTATCAAAATTCTTTACAAAATGATAAAAATCTAATAAAATTTCTTGAGTTGATCGAGAAAATACTCAGAACAAAAGGAAACAATCACTTAAAAACCTCTTGGCAATGGTCAATGACACTTTTGAATATCAGAATGCAATGCCTAAACAAATCGAATCGAAAACAATGT
>QYTT01095680.1:58077-79967 GCA_006980735.1 Dasypogon diadema
TTTGTTGGGTTAGAGGACATATAGGGATCGAAGGGGATGAAACAGCCGACAAAACAGCAGGTAGCTTAGGAGTTTCAAGTCCCGGAACAATAACATGCCATTGGAAGAGACATGATCAAGGACCTAATCGAGAAATCTATCATAAAAGAACACTCGAATCAAATGGGGTAATGTTCCTCAGGGATATATATTGGGACCATTATTATTTGTGATTTTTAAATGGCATACCCAACTCATGAAAACTTCCCACTACACTTTCAAATTTATTTCTGAATCATAATCCACTGCGGGACATATATAACTGTTATTTATTGATATCCACGTGCAAAATATTGCTTAATTTTAGATCAGGCAATATATTTTCCAAAACAAAATTACAAAACTCAATTTTCCACACAAATATCTCGTCCCTATCACCCTCTCTCCTCGACGAACCCGTAAACCTTTCAATCCTTTAAACTTCTGAAGTGGTATCTAAACATAATTCATTTGCTTCCTAAGACACTTCAGCATGGACTTAATCGGCGACTCAATTTTATGTCTGACAGTTTATCTTTTTAATGGTCAGGTCTTTTGATAGCAGTGTCGCCGATGGAGCGTAGCCACTAAATTATAACATACGTCAAGTTACTCGTCCACACATGTGTCAGTTGCCTTCTGAAGTAGAGAGGAGCGCTTCGGCCGCCCGGACCCTATGTCGTTAAGGCACTCAGGCATTCAACGTAAAATAAACCTGAATGTTGTGCAGCAGCAGATTTATCATTCGAATCGGTTGTATATCCTATACGCGCCTTAAAGATTACATACATTGGTCTGGCTGTGGCCTAGCCAGGCTGCGATGATGATAGCAGCCGAAGAGTTGATGAAACTCGGGTTACTGGAGCTGCTGTAATTTTTCTTGTGACTCTTGGAGGTTTTGTCTCCTTTTTAATTTATTTTACGGGTGGTGATTAACAGAGTAGCAATTAATTCTACCGTAATAGTTCCTAACCATTTACGTTCCCCGGAGTTGTCATTGGCCTTAATGACACCACTTTAGGTGTTTGCGGTAAGACGTTGATGCATTCGCGGCGATTAGCTCTCAGAAAGATTTCCAAATGGCAGTTCTTAATGAATTTTAAAGTCACGACCGGTGAGGAATAGCTGTGACAAGGAGGGAAGGCACATAATGGGAATGGGAGTGGACCATACTCGATGGCAGCATTTATTATACGAATTGCCGTACAGTTTTTATGAGCAGCCGGGCTGCAGCAACAAACTTCCTATTTCAGCGCATTTCCTTATCTGATTTCGATAAATGCTCGGATATAAATCAAACCTGAGATGGAGCAGGGAGCGTGACTAATGAACGCAGGTCGTCCGACAAGTTAACACTTTACGCGCCACATGAGCCAGCACATTTCACGTCCTTTCAAGTGCATGACAGCTTTAGACTAGGAACCAGCAAGAGCACCACAAACGCAAACCAGTGGTCAGTGGCTCCCCTTTTTCAGCGCACAGCCCCCGATCCACAGACCCACCGGCTTATCTGCCATCTTTAATGTTATCATCATCATTCTTCTTGTTTATGGCAATTTATCATAATTATATGAGCGGCATGTATTTATTATAAATGCATCAAAGAATGGATGGCAAAAAGGAGAGAAATCCATTTAGAGTCAATGGTTAACTCCGAGTCTTTTCTTCCTCGACGTCTTCTTTGGTCGGACAAGTGGTCATAAATCATGTTGCCCTGTTGGATAGCCTCCTGCCCCTGATACCTTCAGAGAGTTGTGTTGCATTTTGTAAATGCCGTGCCTCCCATTTTACCTTTTCGCTTGCCTGTTGTCGGTTCCTGATTCTTGGGAGATCACAGGCATAATGGGCAAGATATAATTCACTGGGCAAAGGAAATTGACTCAACTCGGTCAACGGAAAGGAGGAGGAGGAGGCAACACAAGGGATAAGAACTTGTTTCACGAAATTAAGACTGTGCGAGGATTGTACGACATAAATCATGGCCTTGTTAAATTCGTGTAACTACCTTAGATTGGTATGGTCAGCACTTTTCGTTAGTGGCATGCATTTGCAATTAAGATTTCTGCCGTGATGGTCACGTCACGAAATGTTCACCGGGAAAATATTTGAATAATAAAAATTATGACGCTGGTTGTAAGTCATTGTTATGGCATCGACATGAACTGATGAATTATAAGCGCTTTTTGATGTTAATGCAATTTTTTAATTAATCAGTTAATTTCATCAGGATCAGATCAGCAATAGATGGGTGCAATTCTCAGTCTTGGTATTCTTCCTTTAAGAAAGAGAGCGTGTAAATCCTTTGTGGCCAAGTGTTACACTTCATATTTCTCTAGAAAAATAATGAACACTAATACTCATTTAGGGATTTAGGGCATACTATAGACTATTACTCTTAACACGTTGACTGCCACAATTAGCATAAAAGCTTTCGTGAGAGAACTACGTGGTAAAATGCCTTTATCGTGGAGAGAGCTTTTAAATGCCGGTAACCCGGTGATCGGCACGGCTGTCAACGTGTTAATGAACAAAAATATTATCTTATGCGTATTATCTGTATTCCTTCAAATTTGTCCCACCCAAAACAAAACAAGTTCCTTTTTTTACTTCACATCACTCCATGATGAGTGATCCCAAAAGAAATCTCCACTACAATTTTGAGATCTTTTCTATCAAAATGTGATGAGAGAAAACTATTCAAGGTTCGATTTTCTCGGCTCACATTCATCAGCAGTGGATTATTCTAGAAGAAGCGTACACTGTTACTTGAGCGTTAGGGAAAAATTAGTGCAGCATAAAAAACATAGAGAAATCACCATTTAGAAGTAGTAATTTTGAGCAGTCGATTGTCAATCTTTTCAGAATCGAGATTCAGCTAAGGAAGGAAGGGTATTCCATCGTTGGCGAAATTTGTTACCCCAAGGTACTAGGACCATATTGGAGGCGTACAAAAGAAAAGCTTTCCTGACTGTCGTTCGCTTTAGAGTCATACGGCCCTGATGCTGAGATATTATCTTACTCTGCTCGAGTAAAAACAAATATACAACGTTTTTTGGAAGAAAGGACGATGGATTTCGACTTTTGTCGGTCTATTGCGTCATTTTTTAAGGTAATTAGGAAATATCTACCTTTCTGAAAATGTCGATTATTGCTCTTAAATGTAGCTCATAAAAGTGCGTTCCCTATACTTCGTAATCCTAGAGCTGCAAGCTCAGAACCCTTGCATATAATATACGCTAAGGCTTCGTCTTCTTCTTTGCACAGTCTACAAAATTGAGGACATAACTTTTTTGCCTTTCCAGAAAATGGCATGCCTGAGCCCAGCAAAGTGTAAAGTTTCACAAGAATCCACATGTCTTCCACATTCAGACTTCCTTAGTATGAATTATGTGAAGCTAAATTGATGTTTGGACCGTAGCTCTTTTGTTTTTTCCACAGTGTCGACCTCAGTTATAATTTTAATCTTTTATGTGCATAATGACCCGCTAAATTCGTGAAATGAATGCGCGAGTAACTGTGCTTACAAGATACAATCAAAAGTCGAAATGTTTCCCACAATAGTCTTTCCAGCAGAATATATTGCCAGTAATTTTTTTTCTCCCAAGTAGACAAAAGCAATAGGACCTTTCATTTATAGAGGAAATTTTCAATAGGAGATCATATGAAAATTAAACTTGGAGGCTTTTGTTATGCAAGACAAAACCAAAAAAAGTAACAGAGAGAAAACCGTCAGATAAAGCCAAAACTGAAACGACAGATATTCAAATTGGCAGCTCCAATGCCAGAAAGATTGATAAAAAGACATTAAAAAGCTCAAATAAAATACAAAATCGATAAATTATTAAACTTTTTCCCATAAAATTTTTCAATTTCGAGCTGAAAAGGGCCCACCAGGTAAACAAGCTAATTAGCGTACCAAAGACTTATAGATATGCAAATCGGATGCCCCTTAAAAATGGGGTCCATCGTGTATCGGGCCATTAATCTTTATCACAGAATATGCGGGCCCATTATCGAACCTGAAATTAATTCCATACTTAGTCGAGGAGTGCTCTTTTTTGTTTCTGTGCTTTTTTTTGAACTTTTTTAGGGATTTGTTTTTTTTTCGTTGGTTGTCCGATGTCACCATCACCAATCCAGGTTCGAACAACAGCGGCAGCAGCAGCAGCAGCAGCAGAAAAAGAGAGATTTTTCTCCCCACGAAAAATGAATTAATTATTTCAGTAATTCCGTGGATGGTAAAGCATTGGTAGTGATGGGTCCGAAGGTGGAAACAGTGGGGAAGGGATTTTTTTCTGTTTTGGTTGGGTAGGAAAAAAAAAGAAAATCCCCATCGAACATGGAATTAAAATAACCGACGAAATTTGAGTGGAGATAAATCGCATGTTGAAATGAAATTTATCGCTTCGATTTACATACGGGGCAGATGGTTCGGTTGACATTTAAATTTGTTACTGGCTCAGCACCTATTCACCGGGAAAAGGGGTCCCGAATGGTTATAGGTTGATGATGGTGCTCCTTTCGGCTTCTTTTAATTGACTTTGAATGGTGCGGTGTTAGTTTTATGGACTCATAACACGACTACCGATTTTTTCATTCATTTCTCTTAATTGTGTCCCTGAATTGTGTTAATCAGATGCAAATTTACCGAACTTTTAGTGTTTTTTACGATCAACAATTTTACGATTTTTTTAAGAACTGAATTTATAGCTTCTCTTTTAATGTATGCCGGGGATTAAGGTGATAAACAGTGATTACGTTAAATTAGTAGTTTCTCTGATATTTTATGACCATTGCCATTACCGGAGAGGATGGCGCAACGCTTGGAAAGCATTCCTCTTATAAGAGTTACGATTTGTTTATAAAAGTCATGCCCTTGCTGTTTGTTGACTGTGAGAGATGACAAAGTACTTGGATACTGTAGCATAAATCAGATAAATTCATCACGCCGTCCAGTAGCTATGGACTGGCAGTTTCTCCTATACAGGATGAGTGATTAAACGCCAACGGAGGTACTATTTCCAGCCAATATCCATAAATCAAGCCCAAACTATCGCACTTCCTCTGCCCAGCTCCGTCTTGGAATTAGTCTATCATCTCCCACTTTATTGGCAGGTTATTTAATAGTTGGAGCGCGCATAAAATTGTCTTCGTTACCATAATTCATGCAGGAATCAACACCGGTCTTAATCAACCCATCATCCTTTAAGAGATCAACTGCACAACGATTTTCCCTCTGACGAAATGGAATTAATATCGGCCCGCCTACATCATCCGGGCTAAAGACATTGTTGGGCACTTTTCATTAGGGAAAACGCATGTACACATAACGAACGTGGCTTGCCTCCGTTGTTGCTCAAATTTATGCATCAATTATGCGCATAAACATATCCATTCCCGTGCAGAAATTTATGCATTGAAAAATTTCCTTTTTTCCTTTTTCGCCTTTTTCAAAATGCAACAACGCACACGAGAGGAACGAAACATGCACATTCTACCAACACCACGACTGGCGAACACTTGACATGTGCATAAATTTTTCAAGCACTGATTTATGCCCAACAGACACGACAGTTAATTTTGATATTTTGATTAACTACACAAGGTGAGGCGTTTTTTCTTCCAGGTGTAATTAACGAACACGTCAGGCTTCTTTTCACTTTAATTTTTCGACATGATTAAGTGGGTTCCCGCCGAAAAAAATTCCCCCCCTTTTTAAAATGACTGGCGAGGAAAAACGAACGAAGTTGCCCATGGAGGAGAAGTGCATTCCATCAGATGCATGCATGCAACCTACGTGGAGCTATTTAAAAAAGAAAATCAGAATTTTAATGGAAATATTGTTTCCAGGCTCATATTGCGTAGTGGCATTCGAGGAATTCAAAAGAGCCAAGATTATAAGGTTGCTAGCAAGAGTAAATCAACTGATCTCACCAACGTCCAACAGATTTCAATTTGTACCGAAGTTCTGGGGTAATTTTATATTACAAATTTATAAAATTCAAAGTCACTCCAGTAATGAAATAGTGTTCTTTTTTTCTTCATTAAAATACTGCTGCTAGGACAATCCACTTAACTAGGAAAGTATCGTACGAACCCTAAGACCAAGAAGAGTTGTGACAGCTCATGAGTATATCCAAAAATAACGAGAGCCTTAAAATCTTCCTTTAGATTCACTTTGAAATCCTTTGGGAAAATAAATGCTTTCCGTAGGAATTAGGCTTAGGTGGTCACCGAAGCTGGATAGAGGAACGAGCTCTTTAAGTGGAAGGCAAGGATGGATCCAAAATAAGAAGAAAAGCTGGAGTAGGCGTTGTCGGCTCCGGTGCGTTTAAACCTTTCTGAGGTATACTCAATAGCTACAGTAGGCAGAGGATAAAACAATAGGTACAAAACATTTAACCTTACCCTAGGTATTAATGCAAGTTTAATGCAAAATAGAAAAATCATCAATTATAAACCACGAAAGACTAAAGAACTTTTCCCATCTGGCAAAGGAGAGCTAAGATTCATAATACCTTTTTAAAATCATGGTCAAAGTTGAGGATGACACCTGTTATTTCTGCCTGACAGGAGAAATTACGTAGTACAATTCCCGCTCCTGTTAAACTGTAGTCTAGTTAAGATTTCAGTACCTATAGATCAGACGCAGTAGGATCAGACCCAGTAGGAAGTAATGAATATATGCACACTAGTACACAACAGCAATGAATTTTAACGGAGGGATTTGCATTGTCTTGCCATCAGCTTGCTCTATTACCTTACTCTTTGCATTACCATGTCATTCATGGTAACGACTTCTGGTATTCTTCATATGAAATCATTCATTGCCGTGTTCATCACTGGCTCGATTTATCACTGGGTAGCGCCCGAAGAATGAGTTAATCTACATTGGAAATTGTGAGTTAGTGTGAGTCATAAAAGCCGAAACAGCTTTACAGCATTTACAATGGTAAACAAAAACAATATAAAATAATTTAATCCAGTGTGAAAGAGAAGTGTACGAGTGGTCTCCATACTAAAGAAAATCTAAAAATTTTTTTACCTAAGTTGGGGAATTCTCCTTCCTTCCGTCGTACTTCGACAAGAAAAGGCGGAAGGTGTTTCACTTTACTTAACATCCAGAGTGTCATCCTCGTTATATGAGAAAGATCTATAGATCAATCGAGATCATGCAGATTTCTAAGCTATTCTCAAGCTCAAGACCACATTCAGACCAATATCTAATTTCCATAAAGCCACAGTAAAATTTCTGGCAAAGAAATAAAGTAAGCGAAACTGGTATATGTACCTTTTCTCTCAAATTGGCATACCTGCCAGAGTAAACAACAATTCCATAGTATCTGGGACGCAAGGTAAAGAGTTGAAACTGAAGATGGGGGTGCACATTTTATGCATTGAATATTTTTAAGTAATGACACAACAATTAGATGAAGTCAATCATCTTTTTCACTAGCTTTTTCACCTTACCCTTTCCAAATTATTTGCAGAGTACAATGCTAGTAAAAGGGGTGAAATGATGCCTTCACATTAGAAAAGTTCGCGCTACTTAAAAACTCGAACCATTACTTCAATAGGGCAGACAAAAGAACAGAAGATCTAAGAATTTTCTTCCGCAGAGTTCATTTATAGTACACCCCATTAAGGGCACTCTACAATTCTACAAAAGCGGACCGTATATCCCTCCCAGCCAAAGAACTCCTTGACAACTTAATTACCGTGTAGTTTGTCACTTTCAGGATGTCGTGCAATCAGCAACAGGAAAAAAGGAAAAGGTCTTCACTTCCACTCGTACAAACAAGTTGCATACATTCGCAGGCACATACAGAAGGCAAACACATACAGGCGACAACAACTCAGAGAAAAGGTGCAACCAACAAGCTCAATCAGTCACCACTTGTACCTTCCTTTGGCTCTTTGCCGCTTCTATAGTGTCGGTTCAACAATTTATGTCAAAAACCCCCGACAGATGGCACAACCTTAAAAGCCACCCTTGATCTCGATAGCTGTGATTTATTTTCCTTTCTAACTTTCATTGCTACAAGCCACACTCACACGTCCCCCTTTTCCCCCCACCATTTCGCAAGGATAGCAGTTGCTTGCATGCCAGAGCTTTTGTTAGATAAAAATGTGACTTAGGGAAGCGAGTGTAGGAGTTGGCGGGTGGTGGGTGGGTGGCTTCGGGTAGCACTGGGTGTTGGCCATCGCATTGGTATCTTAAATTATGTCCTCATAAATCTTCTTCACTTGACACGGATGCGTTGTTCTTAGAAATTAATTTTTTTCTGCTCGTACTTTCCCAAGGCGATAGGATGAACCAGCACCAACACTACCAGCGTTTGTCTGACACTGATATACGCTTAGAAATCTCAGCCATAAAATTCAGCATGCATGCATTTGCCCCACAACTCGACTTTTCGCAGCCCTGCCAAGTTCTGCAGAAAAGCATAAATCACAAAATTTTATGGACAAACAGTTCCATGGGATGGTTTCGGGTGGTCCACATAACTCCTCCTTGCCGGGTAGATTATGAACGTAAAATGGCAGACATATACTGACAGTCAGACAGACAGACAAACAGACAGAGAAGTTGAAAGGGTTTATGAGGGTGCATGCATAAATCCCAGTTACGTAACGAAAGTAGGAAATGGGAAGTCATCTATCATCGTGATTAAGGTCTCATAAATGATATGTGAAACGGGGCTGTGTCAATGCCATCTACTGGACTATGCATGAACTAAATAAGCATTAACCAGACTACTTCCTCCCGGGTTTCGGTAAGTTTCGGGTACGAATTTGTACCGGGGAGGGAAGGCATTTTATTACCAGGCCCCGTACGTCGTTTATCACACTGGGGCCATGATTTACTGGAGTTTTGTGCCCGGCTGGGCTTATGAAGTTGTTGCTATTAGTATTGGTGTTGTTGATATGTTCGTTCTACTGGAACTGCTCTCCTTATCCAGGGAGATGCGCCGCTTCATCCCCGCTCCATCCCAATCCAACCATCCCCACAACCTGCTAGTATCTAGATAAACGACTGGGTGTATGAAATCTGTTCCGTTGATGGCATATTGATAAATGGCCGATATGTGAAATGGATGATTTAAGTCAAATTGAATTCCGTCAGGCCTCACTGAATTATTTAAGTGGTGATGCCCTGTCAGAAGTTATGTAGTTAAAGCTTAAATTTTTATGGAACGCAACAGTGATTTATTACGCCAAGAGTGATGTATGACTTATGTATGTTGTGTAATTTACTTTTATTAGCATTTTATTGTGGTTCATTTATTGTGCGTCAGAACGACAAGTTATGAATGTATGAGTTGCCAACTGGTAAATGAAGTTATTATTGGAATAAATCCATTTATCATGGGTACAGAGCGGTGAATGAAATTCAACCACATCAGAAATCTGCATTGCTCTCCAGGAATGTAATTTTAATTTCCATCTTCAAATGGAAATATTATGCGCATCACATTACATGACTTCAGTTCACTTGTACTCACAATATTGCTAAACTGGTAGCAGCATATTATCATATAAAAACACTTGCTGATTCTTTCAATGCTATCTCTGTAAGGGACCTTGGGGAAGTCAGACTAAGACTAAGACGCCTTTATATCAAATTACAATTGGGCTGGCAGTTTTAAATGCCATTTGGAGGAATCTCATAAGTAAAAGTGATCTTCAAAAAATTGTAAATAATGAAAAAAAGTAAACGAAGCAAAGGAGATCCTACAATGGAACTCTGTGGCACCCCACATGACAAATAAATAAAATTTCCATTATTAAAAAATTTTTAATAATGGAAACAGCGCATGAAAGCCTTCACTGGGATAAAAGTCTACAAATATATCTGGACAAACATGTAATTAATTTGCTTTTTTGCCTTTTAAATACTACTGCGAACTCTATTTTGAGCAACTCAAATGACAGCATTTCCCGGTCAACTTGAACTGGTGTACTGGGCGGTCTAATCTCATTGTGAGCTAAACCATTTTCTGTATTGATAAATATTTTTATGAATAAAATATATTTTGTGGTAATCATGCACTTTAATCAAGGTCAGAAAAGAAAACCAGTAGAAAGTTTGGCCATAATGGCAAGATGTAGTAAAACTTGACGATATCTCAGTAGAAGTCGAATTTCGATTTTCAAGGTCTTGGGGATCTTTGCCTTTCTCTCAGACTACCTAAGTCTGTGATATCTGATCATATTAATAAATAAACTCGTATACTTTGTACCAAATTGTTTTACATCACAAATTCCACATCAAACTTCCTCATGTAGAGTTATACAACACTAATAGTCCCAACCGCTTTGAAGTAGAGCATGCGGCGACAAAAAAAGACTGCTTAAATTAATTTCTAATGGTTGTAAATACATCGGATATTGATTTATTCAATTTTCATTTCACTTGTCCTTCGATTATCTTAATCTATTATGACTTAATTGAAATAGATCGTGTCATAATTACTTCAGTTGTTAATTAATCAAATTGACGTACTTGCAATAAGCTACCTGTACGAAGTGATGGACGTGTGAATATCACAATACAAAGTCACATTTAAAACAACCAAGACTTTTGTCGGCAATTGATTGACATCGCCAATACCAAGAGACGTATATTAATGAGGTTCGCCAGTCAGATTCAGATATATCATTTACTGGTTGACAGGAGATTGACAGGTTATCATACTCTTGTATTTGGAATTTCCGAAGGGCTTTGCGTGAGTAATTGCAGTTTTAGTACTGAGATGGATGTTTTTTTTTTTTATAAATTTGTAATTATGGAAAAATTCATGGATCTGACTTCAAACATTCTGCAGATACTGACCTTTTAGTATTGTAAATAGACAGGTGGAGTACCCCCTTGAGCACATTATCAGAAAGTTATAGGTGCTGTTACAACTTAGCTAAATTTATCTAAATCTTGACCATCTGCATCTATATGCCTGTCAGTTTTTTCAGATGATAATAAGCAGAAATACCCTAAGCAATTATCCGATATTTCATGATAGATTTAATGAGCGATTAGTGTATTACTCTTAGCACATAACGAATGAAAACAATCAGACCTAATACTGACCCCTGTGAGACTCCATAGTTGGCATCAACCGGGACATTCAGGTGCTTCCCTATCTTCATCACCATTACTCTCTCCTTCAGGTAGTTCTCTACGGATCGTGGTAAATTTACTTCGACCTGTCTTCTTAAGGATGAAAAAAATCATCAAGTTATTAACAACGAGATTTTAGGTAGAGAACAGTAGAGATTTGGAGCAGTGGATCATCTTCTCTTTTTCTTTTAGCCATGATTCATGTGCTTTCAAGGAGGACTTATTGATGCCTACTGTGCTAAACTCTTCGCTACCATCTCTTTTTTTATTTTCCCTTCTGTGCTATTGGTATTATAAGGCATTAAGCAGGCCTTAACTTATCCACCCAATTAACCTTGCTAGTAATGTCTGATAATTCTTTTGAGGGTACCGAAGGATCAAGATATTAAAGACAAAAAATGAAATTCCAGATAGGCCAGATTGGTGAGAGTTCAAAATTTCAGCAGATATAGGATCTCTAGGAGGGGAACAGATGGAATTGGCATTCTCAAGTGCCAAAGTAAATATAGTCTCTTCTATTACCTTCAGTAAAGAAAGATACAAAAATCCAGCCCACTTAATCTATGGTCGTCATAAATTTATATGGGCATTGGGCATTGTGCGCGATATAAGAGTAAGCATAACTTTTTCTTTAAGCCAAGACTTCAGTAATAATATATGTCTGAATTGAAGCGATAAACTTCGATCAATGTTCTCACCTACACGATCCCAACATAAAACAATTCCTGCAATAAACATTAAGGAAACAACTCCATATGTTCCTTTATTCCATTGAGAACTATATTTCATCTCAATCAGCCTCCACCGGTGAAATCATGCCTGAAAAGAGTTGAGAAGGAGGAGCCCGCTGCTGCACAATCAGAATAAGCAGGCAAGTACCAGAGCAAGGTCGTCATTAAAACAGGCGATTAATCAAACAACGATCCTTTAAAATTACTCCATAACTTATCTTCATCGTCTCAGGAATATTCGCCTTTCATCTTGTGCCTTCCGCTAATTCAGTTCCCCTGGAGCTCCTTACGACCTGGCCACAAGCTGCGAATATAAATTACAAAATGTAGCCCTGTGCGCACAGGTATGAACGGTGGATACCAGCCAACTTGAAGGGAACCACACATGCACCGGTAGGGATCGCAGCCGAGGACGAGGGTATCTGATTGAATATGCAAACGATATATTATGATATCATGACAGCGTGAAAATATCCCGCCCGATAATTATATTATAAACTCATTCGCCTGGGCATGTAAAGGTGATTAATTGTCTGGTGAACAAAATAAGTTCCATCCGCGGTCGACTTGTACAAGGAACACGAACTGGCGGCAAACAAGATGCCAAGCGATTACAGGTTGTTGGGGGGACATGCGGTGCCCACAGATGAGACGGGCTAAGATCTTTCCGAGTTATAAATTGATGCCGCGATGCTGCAGGATTGGTGCCCGAGTGCGGCGGTGAATTCCCCGTTGATTTAGTAGAATGAATGAGGTGTGGCAAGGTGTAACAAGCGGCCATTTGTTAACGAGTTCCGATAGCAGAATTCATGACTTTTTCAACTTTACGCCAGCCACAACTGCAGCCTCACAAATCTACTTTCACCCTGGGGCAATAACTTGCAACGCTTCCCCAATCGCATGCCGTTAAATTCAGCTTAATTCCTTCCGCAATAAATCGAGATAACTTTAAGGACTTTAAAATGTCACCAAGTCCAATAAACCAGAGTTAAACAGAGAGTCATCCTCGCCACCCTGCCAACATGCCATCGTGCCACCGTGCCCCGTTGTGTCCTATCAGAGCGGCAGCCACTGCTACAATGGCACCGGGAAAGCCACCCTTCACCGTCACAGGGTAACTTCCGGACGGGTGTGTGGAACAAATCCTTGTAGATCTCTAAGTAAACTCCCATAAATGTTAGTTTTCGTGCTGTATAACATATGATAAATGAAATTAAAAGGATTTGTTCTAACATATTCCGAAATTTATTATTGCCGGGCATAAATTTTCGCGTATTTCACCCAGCAGGAAAGTTATTATTACCACAAAGTGGGTGTTTGCACGGTGGCCGTGCAGTGGCGGCACTGGCGGGTAATTAAAACTAAATTATTACGTTTTTATGGAAATTCGGATTACGGCGCTTATTTTCAGCAAAAGTTACACCAAAAATGAAAATTACCAAGAGAATAAGTTTACCCGCTGTAAATCTTCGTCGTAAGTGAAAGAGTTTTGTTGTCTCTAAGAAATTGTTATATGAGATGGCGCGCGGAATTGTTGCCAACTTTATTTATGATTACCGAGCACTAATTCTTTGTAAGTTAATTAAGGAAAATTGCCACAATGTTTGAGTGCAATACACGTTTGTGTGTTAATGATGCCGTGGCGAAAGACTGACTATTAATGAGAATGTACGCGAAAATCGGCTTGAAAGTTGCTTGTAGGGCTGTTGGAGAGAAGTTAATTTTTAAAAAAGGACGCTACTGAGATTTTAAAGCATAATTAAATTTTCTATAGAACTAGAGATTTTTAAAATTTATTCTACATATTTATTTTTGTTTTTGCAAGTCATATAAATTCTAAAGATCACGATCAAGTCAGGTCATGCGTAGTGGCAGTGTGCCATAAGGATCCATCTTGGGGCCTTTGCTTTTTAGCCATAACAGTTCTGGCTATTTTCTTCTTCGAATTCACTTAAAAGTAGCGTAGCTTAACTGATTAGCTCAACATTACCATCTTGATTGATAAACTTGGTCACGCATTTGGATTGGACAACCACAGGATTTCTAAGGTAGGGAAACCTCGACGTTAACTGGAAACCTAGAAAACACTGTACGTAATGGTTTGACGACATGAAAGGACAACTACGATCTTAGGACGATCGTCGTAGATGGTGGTGATAGTGATGATAAAGGACGTGTAGAAAGGATATTCGTGGAAGTAGAGGTAATTCTGCCTTTCTAAAACAGGATCATATGAAATTCTCATGTACGAAGTGCAACATCCTATGTTAAATACAAAGATGAAATCATTTTTGGTCCAGAGCAATAAAACATAGAACGCCGTTGAT
Source organism: Dasypogon diadema (assembly GCA_006980735.1). Taxonomy (NCBI): domain Eukaryota; kingdom Metazoa; phylum Arthropoda; class Insecta; order Diptera; family Asilidae; genus Dasypogon; species Dasypogon diadema. Next base: position 72,273 of record QYTT01095680.1, read on the forward strand.
GGTCCTTACATACATTGGCGAAATTTTGACACTCTGGACAGGAGGCGACGGGTGTATCTATGTATCTGGATTCTCTGGTGTGCTGAGGACACACCATTGGTTGGCTATAGACTCAAAACTAAAAATTTATAAAAGACAAAGAGTCAGTAGTCGGTAAGGCACCACTGTGTGATGTGTTAACTTCCTTGTTTTGGGCAAAATTTACGACATTACATCATGGACTTCACCATTTATATAATTCCCAGTAATAAACTTTCTTTTAATAACAAAAGCAGTTGCAATTGCAGAATCATTCGGATGGAAATTTAAAGCCGGCTGCCAATAATAATCGCAAAAATCAACTGGGCATCGTGCGTATGAAATGCTCATCATCGTCCGCGTGCTGGGCCATAAATAATGGAAATTCCTCTGATGTAAATGTGGATTTTAATGGCGAATAAGCCGCTAACATGACAGGGGCCAGCTAGCGAACAAGAGCAGGAGCAAGAGTAAGAGCAACAGTAGCATATGAGTTCGCTGATTGCTGATATTGTTCCCAATTAAGACATAAAATCACTACACCGTTTCCATTTTAAAATTGAATCGCGTAATTAATGTCAGTTAATTAGCATTAACAATTTATCAGTTCGCGGCTTTGTGTTTGGGACTACGTACGTGTTGAAATCTCTGATCAGCGAATGGTTTGAAAGCGTATCAGAGTTGGAACGAGAACGTTCCTCTAGTTAGTCAGCAAGCACTCAGCACTTTTGCCAGTCTGTCGGTGCGGCATACTACAAGAAATAAAGTTAGCACCGGCATCAGCAACAGCATCAACATACATCTTGACGAGATAACTTTTCTTCGGAACGATTTTAAGTGCATCCGATGTGTGCTGTAAAATTTATACTATGCCGGATTATAAATGACTGCTTGACAGAAGAATTGCTTGATAGGCAGCCGCGGCAGTTGGATATGTAATGATAGTCAATGTTTAAGTGAACAAGAACGAGCGAAGACATTGATTGATTGCGGCAGATGGAAGCACAATTACGTCACGTCTTATAGTACTGGGAGGGTTTTTGTTAAATGGATAAGTGGTATCTTCTACTGACGCTTGTCACATTTATTAGCTGTTACAAGGTTGTGTAGGATTTTTTCTTCTCTTTTTCTAAGTGCATTTGTTAGGAATTCCTGCGAAGTGGGAGCTTAAGAACTCAACAGTATCTCAATCATATGCGATATATTCTATGAAGGTAGAAACGCTACTATATACATGTATACCTTCCATATTTTGAAGCGATTTTAACGTTGATGTCAAACAACTGAAACCATTGGTTCAATGCAAGAGGATTCATGGTGTACATTTCGATAGAACAATATAGAAAAACTACAGTAAGAAACAAAATAGAGTACCATTGTAGTGCGTTCGCGAATTTTATTCCCATCTCTATTCCCATGTAGACTATTTCCAAGGATGTGTTGCCCCTTCACCTGAATTTCTTTTTTCGATTGTCTAACCTAAGTCGGAATGCATATGGAAAGGAGATGGTGAAGTAATGAGTTGTTGGACATGTCGTGTCAGGACTCTATTTCTCAAGTCTGTTCAAAATTGCAAGTCCTTGAAAAATAAAATCGTTGAGACGGTTAAGACTTCACGGGGATTGAGGATGATCATGTAGATGGTTAATATCGATACGACTGATACAATATTTGTATTATGGTTAGGCATCTCTGGTAATTAAGTCAGCCCAAATATTAAATTCTATTTTTTGTCCTTCTGTAATATCCTTAAAAATGTTTACTAATACATTGCATTATTTACTTTTAATCTTTGCTTTTATTCTGGTATTAATTATATTACTCCACCGACTTTTAACAAATATTATTCACTCAGCATGATGGAAAACAATTCCTGGTATAATGGATGCAACTCATTTATCAAACCACCCACTAATGTCACAGGAAAATGTGTTACATTGCTTGGTTGGACTATATTAATATCATTAAAAAGGAAGGCCCAGAATCCAATTAGTGCCAGTAATTTTTTCTCCTAATTATCCACCATAACTCAGCTGCCATCATTTTAAATTTGCAAACTACAAACGGCTCTGGTGACAAGACGTAATTTTATTACATCGCGCTCCTGGCCATCACCTTCAAGTACATACCCCCAGCTAAGTCATCCATCATCGTTTCATGTTGACGGCAAGCAAAAACTGTCACAAAAGTAACGAATGAGCACGAAAAAATAAGTGGAAAAAAGAATTTTTTTTGTTGTACCAAGTACACCAGCACCAAAATAAATGGCATGTCATGCTACCCTTTCCGGAGTACTAATAAACTCATTAATCACTCTGCACTCTAGGTGGTAGCCATCGTGTGGTCGTAGACTTTGCTACAAAATGTCCTTGGTCGACACGTTTCTGACAGGTTTGGATCAAAACACCACCAATACCATTGCCAAAATGCCAACATCACAACCAACCACACTTATGAATTTGGCAGATATCGAGAAACGACCTGGTCGACTTGCTTGTGATCCCCATTAGCTTAAAGAGCTGTTCAATAGGATTACTGTCACCACATCATTCACCTTTTGCAGGCAACGTAATCACAAATCCCAGCCTGACACCTATATCCTCTTGCCAAGCCAAGGCATAGTGGTGATTTGCAACCCCTTCGGCATTATACGAGGGTCGTTATTATGGAAATTCGGCTGACATGCTGTGAGGATAACGTCAACTTAATAGCCGAGGAATTGACGTATTATTTGCATGTCGTGCGAATGTGAAATTGAATGGACATGGTTGTGAGAGAGCACAATACTGACCAAGAAGGGCATTACTTTTTTGGCGATTTTAAGGACTCCTTTTTAGGCGTTGTAGTACCTTGTCGACCTGTTGATTACCAAATAGTTTTCTATCACCGCAGTAAATGGATGAAATTCTCAAATTTGAAGATGTAGTTTTTAAATATAAAATCTGAGACCAATTACACTAGAACGGAATTGATCTATTCGTCAGATGAGCTACCAGTGCACTAATCTGGTCGGCGATTTTCTACAGTTGAAAGCGATGAATTGATGAATTTAGGACATACTGAGCGCCGAGCGGACTGAGACGTACGTCTGCATATTTCCTCCCCTGTTGGTGAGGGTTCAAATCCTGCACAGGGAGCGGCAATATATCTGGGTACCATTGGGTTCAGGTAATTCTACTGACAAGATTTGTACTTGCGAGGAATTGTGGCCCACTTGCAACATTTGTCAGGTTAAAATTTCTCAATCTCCTCTTCCTTAATTTTCCTCTGCCTAATTTTTTTTTATTATACTTCTATTTTATTTGGAGGCAGTGTTTATTATGTCCGATATTTCACCATCAATAATTTTTCAGCTGCATGAGACCATGATCAATCTACCTGTCAATCTCGAGTGTATTGTCCCACCAAAATTAAAATAATTTAAAGTTAATCAGAACTCATATGTCTAATCAACGGTGCGTGAAAGTAGATTGTAACACGCCATTAAGTTCTCGTCTAATCAGCGTATTTGCATCGCATGGCACTTTCTTAATTGAATTCCTGGCACTGAATCCTCGGCAACTGGCAGCGCCAACGACACCAAGGAACAGTGAAACATGAGCGTTACGGTAAGGCATCTAGTGATATGGTAAAGAAAATTTATGCCCGCTGGCAAATAAATTCTGGATCCATATATTAGCCACCATCAGCCATATAGTACACTTTTAGGGGTGTTTCGCATTCGCATCTATCTACGCTGACATCTGACTTTCTAGTTCTACTATAGGCATACGATGCTGCCTAGTGTATGGATCGGAACGAGCATATGAGAATGGCACTTGTATTGTGTTGCTTTATATTTGCGAAACGTTAATCACTCTGAGTTATGTGACGTCTTTATGTCCTACTGTCACGTTCAGTTGTCTCATGCTATAGGGAAATCTTTTGCCTGCTGCATCAGGCTACATAGGTAAAGACTAGGTCGGTTAGAAATGTACCCCGGTGAATCGATTTGACGACAGTAGATTCCTGCTGTGTCTACAATGAACATAAATACGTGCTTGGGAGTTCAGTGTTGCTCCTGGTAAATCTCCTCTGATTATAGGCATGTTTTTACACTTTGAGTAAATGTGCTTACTTTGCACTTCCTCATCACTTTTGCTGTGCTCAACTCTGGATGCTTTAAGTTATTGTGTTTCAAGAAAATCTTCTTTACACATCCTCAGTGTCCATGGTGAATACACAGAGTGATTAGAATTGGAATTAGACCTTTTGTGCTTCTACTAATTATAGTTCCTCCGTCAGTCCCACTCTTTCAAGAAAAAGATATCTTTCTGAAGGAAGTGCTCTCGAATTTTGCAGGCCTGATCAGATGTACCCCAGCGCAGAAATTATGATAACGTAAAAACGATTATTAATACTCGTAAATAGTCAGAACAATACAGGCCCTAAAACTGACGCCTGCGGAACATCAATGCAAACCCGGATATAGTGGAAAGAATCATTATCTAGATGAATATAATGGTTTAGATCCGTTAGATATTTAGAAATTATATTCGCAGCTTGTAATAAAAAACAGATGTGAAGGAATTCAGGATAGTTACGGTTTTAAATTCAATACACAAGAGTTATCTTTCGGAATAGGAATTAATTTACATACAAACTTCATCAATTGGTCTTCTAATTACTGCTTCATGCAGTCAATTCGTCATACTGGGTTTCGGCGGGATTTAAATTGCTTTAATAATTTTGAAATAAAAATAGAATTAGACAAATCGCCCTATAGGTACAACGTAATGGCTCTTGAGTATCATTGGTATTAAGTTAGAAGGAGACTACTTCCTTCCTAGATCGAAAATTTTCCACCTCATCCTCATAGAAATTTATTGGTATAAAATTCATAAATATACTTTTTTTACCAAAGTACAGTTCGCCGGAAAAGGAAAGACAGAATCAAAGGGCTTGATCAATAAAATATTATCGTACTCCCTGCTTAATAGGTTTGTTATTCATAGCCAACTTATCAATCGGAACCCCACCAATTGATCGCAGATTTGTCGAAATTCTTGAATATTAAATCGTGCATCTCTACCTTCTCTACAATATTTCATAAAATATGCCGAGAATCAGACTCAAGTCAAGTCTTGAATTAACCATCAGGCCAACCACATCCTCATTTTGAAGACTTATACCTCTTAAAATCGAACGAGTGTAGTATATATTATTTGTTTGTTGGCTGTACCTTCTCCAGATCCTTGACTAATGCTACTAAAGGGGTCCACTTTAATGCATATTTGATTTTTTCGTTATACGGACAAACTCATGGGTTGCTCTGTGACGTGAGCACTGCCGTAAAGGGAATAATTTTTATAGATTGAGTGGCGATAGTTATAAAGGCTTCCCATAACACGGGAAAATCCTGGTTTGCTAACACTTTGTCAGGATTCAATATAATTTTGAGAAAAAGGTCTTAACAAATTTGAATATAATAAAAAATCCTAAGAAAATTCATGCATAAAGGAAAGTCATGAATTACTTACATTTAAGAATATTTCCATGAAAAATAACAACGATAACACTTTACACATTTTACACCAAATACGCGAACTAAATAATAATGTAAATGGTATTTTAAAATACTTTTGAATTTCCACAAATAGATTTAAACATCTGATCCGAAATCACTTTGAAACTGATGCAACAATCGTGATGTAAAAATATCAAATTACACAGCGGAAACGTTAAATTTAACATAAATATTCGAATTATTCAATTATATAATCCTTATTTTCTGTTTTAGTACAAGAAAAGTTAAGAAAAAAGCCACATAAACTGGGAAATTTTCCAAAAAACTGGACGATTAATAGATTTCACGCTTTCTAATTTGAAACTCACCACACTAATCCGTCAGGCATCACTGACGTTTCTCTAGGTGGTTATCGTGCGACGATAATGCAGTGCTTGTTCAGATTTTTGCCCAACGAATCCAATCGTGCCAAAATTGTTTTCAGTTTAAAAAAGAAAATATTTTTTTCATTTAAAATTGATTAAAAGAGAAAGAAAATTTTTATTACTGTTAAGCCATTAATATCGTCCTAGAAAACAGTCTTTTGTAAAGAGAATTAGATATACAGGTCGAATGCCTGTTGCTTTCTTCCTTTCCATTTTTCTGATTTTCCTCTTTTTTTATTGCATACAATACCTTAAATATTTCTCATTCTTATTCCGTAAATATAGTGAATCTTTATTTTTATTCTATATAATGCCACATCTTATCCTCCAGAGACCGACGAGATATTTCCCTGATTCAGTCCCCAAAACAGCTCTGTATTGCTTTCATCACTATCCCAAAGGACCCTATAGACAGGAAAAAAGAAAAGATTAACGAGTTCAAGGTATCTAGCCGACAAGGTAAATTAATACTACCAACGGAGCATACCATATGCACTTGATTTGTGGGTGGATTCAGTAAATGATACGAACCGGAAAAGCTTTTTATTATGGGGGGACACCAAGTTGATACCTCATGATTCCCTTTCAATTGTGGGTGAATTTCACTTTATACGTTTACGTGTCCCACATCACAGTATACACCCTCTGCTCTGCATCCATTCCAACAGGCTTGACATTCATCCACAACTCCACAACTAGATTGATTGTGCTGATAGCCCTAAGCTTGATGGCGCCCCTAGTCCAATACGATGAGAAATGGATTATTGATGAACGCTGTTTAGTTTTATGATTCCATTTTGGACGACCGACGGCAAAAGGAATGAAGTGAGTGGATTTTGCCCTGGTGGTCATGATTGATGGATCTGTAGGTGACTTGCATGTTGCTCCAAGTTGGAAATGCTCCGGCAAATTAACACCGGAAATGGTCTAGTCATAGTGGAAACATGCTGACACCCCGGGTAGAAGGAGGAACTATTTGAAGAATTGAAGGTTCCATTTTCATCACGGACTGGTGGTGTTGAGTTAATGTGCTCCTCGGCAAAAAGTCGATTTTTCTTTTTGTACAATTGTATAAGTACTTTTTTGATGAAATTATTATAATCTCGTTAATTATGACGCCATCTTAATGAACGATTTGAAGAAGGTGCTCCACAGACACTTGAGCATGTTTTGGGGTGTTAACGTTAACGCCCCTGTACATGGTGCGGATTTTGATTCAAGCTTCTGCCAGTTTAAGTAAGTCGGTGAAATAATGGAGTACGGAGGAGAGGAAATGGAATCTTCAATTATCGTCGTCTTTCAATTTTGATTCGAGAGCTCAAGTACGTCTGGAGAACACTTGTAAGTTGTGTACTTCGCCTTGTACGCCTCTATATGCTTAAATCCGCCATAAAAGTGATTTTTATGAGAGTCTTGAAAGAATTTGTGTCACTTTTGGTGTAATTACCGAATAAGGCTTGCAGATTTAAGTGGTGTTTGCAGGAATTACGATGAAAAGTGGACGAGAGATAAAAGGTCTATTCGGAAGTTGTTAGTCTGGGAGAATTTTCAAGGAAGCCTTCAGTGTACTTGAAATGATAAAAGCGGGGATGAAAGTGTAAAATGCTGCCCTTAAAATGAAAGAGCCATGAGTCACTGTACGTTAAAATCTATTCATTGGTCCACTTGGGCTAGAGTGGCGAGACGAAATCACATGAACTGAATCCACACAGTGTGAACCAGAGGACCAATGTTGCTACTACCAAC
>QYTT01095684.1:11760-23899 GCA_006980735.1 Dasypogon diadema
CTCAGGATTTCCAGTAATTCTGTCTAATATCCTGGGCATTCAAATTAGTGACGTCTACGGTAATAGGTGAAAAACATATTCTTCCATAAACGCTTGCTACATAACGGTATATTTTGAAAGTTTCGGGCATGGCATTAGCTGTCATTCTAACACGCTCTGCATTTTGTTAGGTTCGAATGCGTAAACTGTAATCGGGAGTAAAAATTTCAAGATGGGACACAAAAGTCGAGAAACTACAGAGGAGAAAAGGGAAACTATTGTTTGTTAGTATGTTTAATAAAGCTTTATCATATAAAGAAATTGGTGAAAATGTTAGTAGACCTGTAAAACGAAAAAATACAAAAATGCATAGAGAATGGGTCATCCTCAATAAATTACTGAAAGTGAAAAGCGTCAAATTGTGAGGAAAATTCAAAAAATGCTAAATTAAGTGCACCAAAGATATTTCTCCAGATAAATAAAATAAATACCGGACAAGTTCGAGTTGAATTCGCGTGGAGAGGGTTCTGTACGATGAATATGTTATCTACCATGTTTTTTAGGATTCCGTAGTCAAGAAAAACCCCTTATAGTTTCGCCATGTCCGTCCGTCTGGCCGCGGCTTAGCTCAGAGACTCTTAATGCTAGAAAGCTGTAATTTGGCATGGGTATACATAATAATCACGCCTACAAAGTGGTAAAATGAAATCTTGAGGGTACCTTCCCTACACGTAAAATTTGGATGCATTTTTTTTTCTCGTCTATCCCAAGGTGTGGGACTTTTTCGATTCAGGGATCCGTTTACGAAATATTAAAGTGCAAATTTTTGTTAGAGTCAAGTGTCCCCCCCTCTGCCAGCTAAACGGTTATTTATGGAAATGCGAAAAAATTTACGGCAGTAGTATATACATATAACGAAGTTAAAAGGAAAACTATCACAGCTAAGCAGGCTTTACAAGTTAACGAGTAATAGTCGTAATTTCGTACAAATTCCATTGAAAATTACTTAGATGAAGTTGTTAGTTGTGTAAAGCAGGTAGTAAATATAAGTTTATGAATCATGTAAAATTATAATAATAATTAAATTAATAACAATGTTTACATTCCAATAACGCATGGGATTGGGCGGCGCTTGATGGTACGGGGCCTGCACGCGGGGGGAGTCAAAGTAACAAATCGGGCGGTAGCCGCGCTCATAAGCGCGGGCGCCCAGATGCTGTTCGGATGTGCCTCGAAATGCTACTTATAAGTTTGCGATTTGCGCTTTGAAAGTTTAAAAATTTTCGATTCGAGTTGAGTATCGTTTGAAAACCTTAAAATTCAATATACTGGCCCCTGTAGATATTATTAGGCGTTAAACCGTGAACTCAATTAATATGTTCATAGTATCAAACGAAAAACCCTCTTCTAAATCCACATATTGTGACGGGCAACTACGGAACCCTACACTGCGTGTGGCCCGACACGCACTTGTCTTCTTTTTTAAATCTGGCCCAAATTTGTTTGTGGTAACTAAAAAAAATGTATGGCACCGGATTGTAGAGGAAAATTGATGAATATATTGTCTATTGTTGAATTTTGTCTTGTCGTATATTCTTGAGTACGTGTACTAAGACCAAGGATAGAAGGTATACTGATATTTCATTATTTTGATTTGTTATGCACCATATTGAGAGATTTACCATGTTATTATATTAAGACCATGGACTTCTTATAGGTTTTCCTATAATCTCTAAGTAAAGAACTATTTTCAGTATTTTTTTTTCAAAATTTTGGGCTGGGTAGTATCGGAGATAAGGGGGGGGGATGTTCAATTTTCATCTATTTTCTTAAATAACTTTGAAACTATTTATTTTAAAATTATAGAAAAATATATTTGAGACAATATAAAAAATACATGTCATTTGATCTGCCACACAATAAAATTTGGCCCCCAAAAGTGACCCCCATATTCAAAAGTCCTTTTTGTATTTGGGTCACAAAAATTCATATGTGTACCAAATTTCAACTTAATCGATCCAGAAGATTCGGAGCAAAGTGGCTGTGACTCGATACACAAGTGATCCTATAAGGGTTCGTTTTTTCATTCGGATGTACGGAACCCTAAAAATGAGATTGGTAAAACGATATCTGAGGTTGTATGAATGCTTATGGCGTGGGTAACTTGCATGTTTTTAAAGGTAATATGGACCACAAGGTTTATATTAATATTCTTAAAGCATACCTAAAAAAAATTGTCTAAAATATAATGATCCGAAGGATACGGCACTGAACACCAAATTATGGCTATTATATAACACTCCCAACTGGATAGAGACACCACCACAGTCTCCAGATGTAAACCCCATAGAGCATCTGTAGGATACACTGGATAAAAATATTTGGCATAAGGCAAGACACAACCAAACTGATTTTAAAAGTTGCCTTGGAGGGAGAAATATGGAAAAATATTTCAAGAGCCACAACAGAAAACTTTGTAAGTTCCATGTCAAGGAGGTTAAAAGAAATTATAAAAAGGAAAGGGGGACCTACGAATATTGCCCAGGAATATTGCCTTCATTTACTCTATAATATTTAGGATTATACAGGGTGTCCCAAAACTCAACGTCAAGCCGGGATCAGTGGATACACCAGTTTATAAGTGTTCAAAAAAAAAAAATTAGATGTCTGATCATTTCTGAGATTCAGGTATTTTTTGTGAATTGTGAAAATCGCCACCCTGCACCCTACTTTTAGATACTGTGACTAAAAATTTGCATATGTTTTCATAGTAATGCTTGTTACGAAATCCTGAATAACCCTGCTATTTGTCGCAATTCTAAATAATACCAAAAGTTGCATACTTTTTGAAAAAACATTATCTTTCGTCAAGTTTATGCGATTTTCATAATTCACAAAAAAATGTCTGAATCTCAAAAATGATCAGACATGAAATTTTTTTATATTTGTTTATGAGCACTCATAAACTGGTGTATCCACTGATCCCGGCTTGACGCTGAGTTTTGGGACTGTATATTTGAAATGTTGTCAGACGAATACTTTTTCGACCCACTGTATGTGGGATGGGGTATGGGAGATGTTTTAATGAAATTGGATCGAATACCTTTACTATATTTCAATTTTATCGAGTTCCTTTACTTTAAATTTCTTCAGTGGATGTCCCGTCAGCCCGTGCATCCCAGTTTATATCTACTTCTCTTCCTCTCTTTGAGTCATGATGACATGGCTGTTGGTTTGCGTCATAGAAAAGTTGATCTTTGGACCGCTAGCACTATACTGGTACTGGTTAGAATTGTGAGCATCTTAGATGCCACATACAGGGTGATCCTGTTTTACACGCAAATCTCTCATTAAAACAAATCATAGCGGGCATGCAATATGGCGGAAATTAAAAACTCCCTCATAATGCAGGAAAATTTTGATATAAGGGCTATGAGCTTAACAACGGTTGCATACATATAGGTAGATACTGACTGAAAAGCATATGTTAGGGACATTTTGGCAGGAATTGTAGTTTAATTTGAAAAACAGGTAAAAATTACTACGCATAGACTGTACATTCAAAACTGTCAGTAAAAAAAGTATCCAAAAACATTTTTCTTACCTGAGCGATTCGTCATTTTTCTCACTCCATTTACATATTTAATCTGCAAACCATAATAATCCAATATAAATTGATATAGTCCGTTTGAAAGTTAATCCTGTACAGCTAGCGAAGGCATTGGTGGAAATATTGCAAGCTGTTCTACCATAAAAGACTCGACCAGTGTAAACAGCTCATCTAAAATTTCATTTTGCACTTGAGATTCAGCCTATTACGTCATAGAAATGTACATAAATTAGGGTCCGGAAATAGTACTACCACATTAAAATTAATTCATTTTAAATTTTTAACTATAGTTTACAACTCTTGTCTGTTTGCATAAATTATTTGGGTTCCTTTGAAATAATTTCAAGTTTCCCAGAAGATTCTCTGATTAATTCAAGATGAGTGGTAGCGAGGTTGCTTCGCTTTTAAAACTAAAACAGTAATTTGGCAAGCAATTCTGTCGAGAAACCAAAAGTATGCCCTCAACTGTAGAATAAAAATGCAAAATAATATCTGGTAGATGAATATCCGGAAGATATTCCGAAATAGTCTGCATAAAATTATTTAACGACACTAAAGTATTGCAGAGTTTTAATTAAATAACCTAGAGTTTATGGAGTAGTAGCTATTAAAAATATTATGGTTAAGTTTTCTTACTTGAGTCTGGTGACTACATATACTGCTTGTTCTATTACGAAATCCCAGTTATTCGCTTTATTAAGTACTCCGGAGCATTGCCCCAATAAAAAGTCATCCTTTGCCTTTTTATGTGGAATATTTTCAGTAAATAAGCTCTACCACCACGTGTACCTTACTGCTTACCTGAATAATTCATGTCATGATATTTTTCCGAATTAAAAACCTCACACCTGATGGACAGCAAAAATATGACTGCTAATTCGGATAAAAATGTACGCATGAACCATATTTCAATAAGAGGAAATAAAATTTTCACAGAATGTAGGATAAACATAAATCAATATTGAATGTTATAAATTGTAGCACAACTCTTGCTCTGCGAATCCGCAAACGATAAACTTGTCCTCTAAAGATTTCGAATGTTCAATAACAGGCAATATTAATGTTACAAGAAGGCTTGGCTTAGAATAATTTTGTTTGAACGAAAAATCTCAGTTATATAAATATCTGATTGCTAAGAGAAAATTCAATCTAATTCAGGAATTTCTTCCCACATGATGTCAAGAATTTCGAATTGAGAATTGATTTATTATGTCGTCTAGATAGAGTGATAAGTTATACGAAAGAAGGGGCAGTACCCACCGAGGATTTGGTTGGATTTTAACTGATGAAGGGAGGACCAAAGATGTCGATAACTGAAGTTCAGAGTTTATTTTAAGTACTTGTGATCTCATAGAAGCATTATTGTTGCGTTTTTCGGAGAAATGTTTTAATTAATAATAATAATTGAGCTAATTGGTTCTTGTTTATTTGGAAATTTGAAGGAAAGAAACTTTCAAAGTCATTCAAGTGATTTGATTTTGGTCGGAATTTCCTAGATAAATATTTTTATTTTTTTTCTTTACCCATGCCGGTGGGCGTGGGTTCAAATCCCGCACAGGACACACGCTTTACCTGAGTACCAGTGGTTGAGGCAATTCTACCAACAAAAATTGTACTTGTAACATAATAATTTCATGCCAAAAAAAAAAAAAATTTTCCACTCTCCTCTTCCCTAATTTCCAGCCGCCTAAGCTGTGCTGTGTGCATCATAGAGCTGTCCCTTGAGCTTAGGGAATATTTAAAAAAACATTTTTGTTATTTGATATAATAGCATGTTAGCATGTTAAAAAGTGGGTGGGAGTGGAAGGAGAGAGGCAGTGATGGGTAAATTGTCTGCGCAACGTAAATTACGCCATTGTGATGCGTGAAAAATTACATAGCCTTCGTCACAATATTTCACGTAGACAATGTAATCTAAGTAATTTATTTTCGAAAATCACAAACATGCAGTCCTAAAGCATATCCTGGACGTAGCCTACGACACCAGAGTTCACACCGGATAAAAAGGGATAATTTTATCCTCGCTAAAGCGGTCACTACAAAACAAGCAGATTGCTTCTTCGTTATTTTTTGGATATTGATTAATATCTAGGTTCTCATCCCTTGAAGAGTTATCATGAAGATTTCACTGCTAGTCTGAGTCTGCCAGTCTGAGTCCATATTTCTACACCGTCCACTAATGCTTCAAAAATTAATTCTCTATAACTTACTTTTTCCACCGCATTATGAAAATATTTTCAGCTTGGAGGTAAAGAATATTTAGTAATTGTCTAGATTAGAGGACAGTCCCTCAGTGAAGGTGTGGGGAAGGGTGGAAGGGGTAGACGGGGCTTGTATGTGTTCGTACTGATAGTTGAAATGTGGGGACGGGAGACAGAAGTGTGAATGATAATTAAATATTACAGCTCAAAAAGTTTTCGGAGCAACCTTGTAAATATTGGGCGTTCAGAGTAGGGGTGTGGGGTGTTTGAAATGCCTCAAGTCTTCTGCCAAAAGCATTTGTCTGCCAGGAATGGCATTAATCATACAAAAAATGTAAATACATTTTTTCGTCCAAATGCTCAAAATCTCAGAACATCGAGAGGTTCTGGGGTTATTTAAGAAGTGGTGTACCCCGGTTTGCCTGTAGAAAGCTCATTGGCCCGGTTAGATCGCCAAATTTTTATTTAAACGTCATTTCGATTACATATTTGGATAGAATCGGAAATTTCTTTCATGTTTCTGTCATGTTATGTACCCGCTCGCTAATGATGATTATGTACAAAACGCCGTCGCTGTTTCATCACCTGACGCTTTATAAAAGATAATTACCTTTTTCTATATTTTTGGCAAATTTTTAACAAATCCCTCCCGCTCCTCCTCCTTCCGTCCGAGCTTCTCCACCTCCTATCTTGACTGCTGAATTCGGGACGTTTATTAGCGAAAATTCATGTTTTACCTTAAGTTTCAACTCGACAAATATTCAATTTTCGACTCCACCTCCTGCGCCTCCACCTTTCTGCCTTCACCTTCTGCGCTACCACCTCTCTGCCTACATTTCTAAACACTTTTTTTAGTGTTCCCCGAGGTCTTTAGGGATGAAGTAATTCGCCTTGGTGATTTTAATTTACCCAATGTTCAATGGGTATATAATGATGATGATGATGGCTACCTTTCCAATGGCAACCTCTCATCCAAGGAATCTCAATGTAGCCGGAGTGATGAACCGAGTTTCTTCTTCAACTTTAAAAAGGCAATAAACCTCATGGACTCGTCGGATAGACTTGCCTCCATTGATTTTGAAGTCTTGCTGTACCTCGCTATAACAGCGTCATAGACACCTACGTGAACACGTTTTACGCCAAAATTTTCGTGAGTCGAAGAGTGTCTTCTATCTCACCCCCATGGTATAACAGGGAATTGAAGGCTTTGAAGAATAGGAAGAATAGGCCTTTTGGATCACCAAAAATTTATTGCATGCTACGATGAATTCAAACCTTATTCTTCCGCTCTCTACGAAGAGTATATTATCAACATTCGTGATGATCTTTATGGGGATTCACGCGCCTTTTATAAATTTGTCAATACTAAAAGGAAAACAAATAATTATCCCACAACTATGTCTTTGAATGGGCATTCTAGCAGCAACGTTAGATATCTGCAATTTGTTTGCCACTTTCTCTGAAAGAGCGTCTCGTCCTCCTAATTTTGAGCCAAATATTGGCAATTTTGCGCATATTGACGACCATCCACGTATGGCTGACATTCTCTGACGAAATTATTGGAGCTCATATCGACAACCTGGCCCTTGATTTCACCGCTGACGGGGTGCCTCCAGCGGTGGTCAAATCATGTTCCAGGGCTTTGATAGTTCCCAGTTCCAGTATAATTCCTCAGGTTCCATAGAGTGGTGCAAAAACTCAATAAACTCAGTTATCAGTGCCAAAATTAAAAAAGTGCAATAGAAATTGAATTACTAAACCAATTATTCCTTATTACAAACCACAAACAGTTTTTAATTTTAATGCAAACTACTGACTGTTCAAAGATACGTAGATGTCAAAATTAAAGGAAAAGTAATTTTTTGAAAATTTAAGAACAATTTTTTATTAGTAGCAAACTTCTCGGGTAATATAATTATCTTTACGAGGACAGCATATAATTTCATCAGTACCCCCTCCCCCGATGAAATTCTAAAGGAAGAGTGTCATCCTAAGAATTGACTCTTGCTCCTTCCCGCACATCAACCAGAAAGAACCTGATTACAGTGACAGGTGGGTATAAAACACGGTATACAGAATATAAGGTTAGCCAGGTTTTTAGTTTGAATCGCCATTTTGTGACGTCATTCTGGATATTTTGTTCGCACAGCTTTTCAATGGTGACGATTTTGCAACAAGTGATGTAAATTTAAGTACTAAAATAAAAATTAAGATGTAAAATAAACGTGGATTCTATTATATTAAAAATTACACAAAAAATTTATTAAAAATCACGTCTCTTTTGCTCGCTTCCAATTAGAATTCTATCGAAACAATGTATCTTCTTCTTCCTCAAAGATTCAATTTATCCAAAGTGACGTCACGATTTAGGTATATGTCAAAATAAAGTCTGGCTAACCTTGTAATCTGTGGGTATAAAACATGGTATACAGAATACAAGGTATGCTCGAAGGGAAAAATGACATTTGGCCGTGACGTCAGCTCGGCAAAATTATGTAGAAATTTGAAGTAATTTATTAATTAAATAAATAGTTAAGCATAGTTTTCATTTATTTCGTTGCAATAATGTTCCGTTGCGCATACTCTAGAATATTTACTCATGACTAATTTTAGAATTTTTCGGAAATATAACCAAAAATTAGAGCAGTGACGTCACTTCGGCAAATATGGTGGAAATGCTCGGGCCAAGCATACTTTGTATTCTCTATACCTATACAAAATGCTTGCCACATTTAGTTTTCTGCTTTAAGCATTTTTTTTATATCCCAGTGAGGTAAATGTTCGTAACCAGCGGAAAATAAAGTGGATAAGATAAGAATTTAAAAATGGCAAACTTTTTTCCCAATATTGAGAAAGCAGTTACATTATTAATATTAGTTAGTTGCAACTTAGTCCATGGTATTCTAAGGGGATATCTATTGGTTTTTCCCGCACTGGTTCAAAACTATAGACTAAGGCATTTTTAATATGTATCCTTGCAAAAAAAAACCATAGAAGTTGATTGAACAGCGTCATCATAACTAAGAGGGCATCGCTTTGTCCAAGGCCAATCCAAAATATTACCTATATATGCTATTATGCGCCATGAAAAATGGTGGAGGGTGAATGCAATAATACAGCATCTCTGTATTATTTGACGTACGGTAAAAATCTAATCAATTGCCAGCATTCCTAGTGTAACCTCCAACTAGCAGAATTAACATGTTACTAAAGTATTGACGACGTATTTTATATTGCGATGTGCTTTTCCGTGGAATCTCAGGTGTAGGGTTTTAAGGGAAAGCTACCAGTTCACAAATTATCAGATTTTCACTTCATTTCATTCCAGGGAGAGTTTTTTACAAAAATTATGTTTCTACATCAGGGTTCTTTAATACTATCTAAGAACCTCGGATCGCTAAGCTCTAACACTGTATCTCATTTTCCTCTGTCTATAAGATTAAATTCAACATGAACTGTGACAGGGTACTCCTAGATTCGGATCCAGCTCGGTATAGCCTCCTTGGGCTTACTGTTAGGTTTTAACGACTAGCTACCAAAAAAATTCTTGGGCGACAATTGGCCCTCACATGGAAAGAGGGACATACCTTCCTGACAGAGATGGAATAGAATTCAGGGTGAAAACGGAACCCCATGGCAAAATGTCTGTGCTCACACGGCTTGCACCAGTGGGACGGCGAAGGGCGCATGCTCGTCCATCCTAGGCAGAGTAGTGCTGCCGAATATTCGCTCTAATACAATCTTACCAGTGCCAGTGGGACAACTTGTCCGAACTTTTTATCAAAAATTACCTATTGACCTCACTGGAATTCCCTCGATGTGACGCCCTCGTACCCGTGGGGCGGTGAACCGACCAGCAACTGCCGATCGAGCTGTGGTACTTCAACGCTTTTATAGTGGTCTGGTTACCTCCGATCTGGTTACCTCTGTTGTTCGGTGCTGGCCCTGGCTGTATGCAAGGAGACCCGTTTGTAATTTTATTATAATATGAGCCCCTATTTTTATTTGGTGCCATATTACACCGTAACTCATGTAAGTATTTTCGTAAGGAGTCCCTTTTTCACTTTTTTTTACTCACATTTTACACATTTCTATATTTTATGGCAGTGGATTCGTGTAGCCATTTACCTTTTTTACATTTTATACCCAAAAAAGGGCCTACCTCTCCTTCTAATCGACATTTATATGATAAGATTTGAAAAATTGATTTCCAGTAGTAAACGCAAGACATCAAATATATTATGCTGGAGATAACCTCTTGCACTTTTGAAAATTTATAAGTCCTTTAAAGAAATTTACTATGAAAACAGGAAGGTATAATAAAAAAAAGATTAGATTTGTCAATTGAAGTTACTAAGGGCTGTATTCATCAAGCGATACTAGCCTAGCTCCATATTAATCTGTGTCGTTGTCTTTTACTTTGCATTTAAAACACGCGGTTGATTAAAAGAGGCAAATATAAGGTGACGCTAATATCACTCTAATATCGTTTGTGTGAATACGGCCCTAACAGCTCATACAAATTTATCATTTACAGAAAGAATACCTATAGTAAGAAGAGTTAAAGAGTTAATAGATGAGGTGCTAAAGGTGCTAAAGGTGCTAAACGGAAAGTTGCAAGGAATTTAGTACAACAACAGCAAAGTAAGATGAAAGGAATTGGGGAAAAGTGATGTCACCAAGTTGTAAGATCCCCATTTCTGTAATTCACTAATAAATATCAACCCAGTGGGATTTGCATTCAAATCCTCGTGAACCATAAGCCACCAGCCACCAACAGCCGATTATTTGAATTGTTTGATGCAGTAAATGAAAGCTTTTGATGTCTGCCCAGGACAGACCATTTACTCGAGACTCCAGTTTATAATATCTTAATCCTATTCCCTTGATCCCAGGAAATAACCCTCACTTTAAAGCCATTTACCGTGTAACGATATTCAAGTCCATAAAGTCTTGCATTTTTCTGGTTTAGGTAGGATGCGATATTTTTTATTCATCTAAAGTATCTACTTCAGAATTTATCTGCACCTGTGTAATGCTCATTTTGAAAAATCGATGTTAACTCTTTAGGTGAGTTATGCACACGCCTTTACTCATCCGTTTTAAAGCAAAGAATGGAAGGAACGAAGTGCATTCACCGGGTTCATTTGTTGCTTCCTTTGTTACGAGAGTACAGGAAAATATTTGTGCCACACTCGCGTATGAAGGACATTTTCTGGCTTTTTAAATTTCTTATTTAATGGGTTTTCTCAAGCTGAGAAATACATCTCAAGTGGGACTTTACTGGGGTTGTTTATGTGTGCCCTTACGGGTATGGATTACATACATAATGAAAGCATCCTCGAAGAATATGTCGTTAAGCACTCAACTTTAGAGACGAGGAGTTAACGGAAAGTGTTGTAGTAATACTACGGATACAGACACATATGTGTAGTCGGTGCTTTGGCACTCCCAGTACTCCTGAATTTTCTGCTACCCAACCAAGGAATAGGGTGAGTTATGGGAGTGTAAATAAAAAGCTTACCAGGTTGTTATACCAAGCAAATATTCCAGGAATGTCTGTATATTTTGCCATTTCACGTAAATTGGTGTCCCCTAGGGAATGTAGTGGGC
Organism: Dasypogon diadema; assembly: GCA_006980735.1. Lineage (NCBI taxonomy): Eukaryota > Metazoa > Arthropoda > Insecta > Diptera > Asilidae > Dasypogon > Dasypogon diadema. Next base: position 23,164 of record QYTT01095684.1, read on the forward strand.
ATATATTTTTATTAAAACTTTAGCGTTTATTTGTGAATACAAAAATTGTATATCAAATAAATAGTATGATTCAATAATAATGACTATACTTATATATATATATATATGTATATATATATAAGTTTATTGCTGTACATGTTATGTATAGTGACACCATTGTAAAATTTTTGCTGAATCACCTGTTATTTAGGGGCATATCCAGACTTTCGATTGAGGAGGGTGGTTGGGGGGATGGCCTTGTCGCGGCTTGGGAAATCAATATTGTAAAAAGCTAGAAATACAAGCAAAAGAGAATTCACATTCACATTTATTACTTATAATTAGCTTCTTTGCAAAAACGGGCGTTCTTATCAAGACCAGGCCAGTGAGCCACTTTTCCCCCAAAAGTTGCTTTAAGCAAAGTTTTAAGGCAAAGGGAAGTTGAAAAGGAATTTTCTGCTGCTGCTGTTGTACTAACTGGCAGTGCATTAAGTCTTGGGAACGAAAAAGCTGACGCCCTAGCAAAGCGGGGTTCGGCTATGGAGTTCCTAGGGCCGGAGCCTTTCTCTGCCCTTGGTGGGGGAATGGTGAAAGCCCTAATCGAGAATTGGGTCATAAAGGAACATCAAAATCGATGGGATAGTATGACAACTTGCAGACAGGCTAAGAAAACGATTAGGCTGTCGTGCGGAACGACCAAAAGGAGAGTTCTAAGCATGGAGCGAGGAACTCTCCGGTGGTTAGTTTCATTGACTAC
>QYTT01095684.1:23919-41070 GCA_006980735.1 Dasypogon diadema
TACTTATATATATATATGTATATATATATAAGTTTATTGCTGTACATGTTATGTATAGTGACACCATTGTAAAATTTTTGCTGAATCACCTGTTATTTAGGGGCATATCCAGACTTTCGATTGAGGAGGGTGGTGGGGGGATGGCCTTGTCGCGGCTTGGGAAATCAATATTGTAAAAAGCTAGAAATACAAGCAAAAGAGAATTCACATTCACATTTATTACTTATAATTAGCTTCTTTGCAAAAAACGAACGTTCTTATCAAGACCAGGCCAGTGAGCCACTTTTCCCCCCAAAGTTGCTTTAAGCAAAGTTTTGAAGTTTTGGAAGTTGAAAAGGAATTTTCTGCTGCTGCTGTTGTACTAACTGGCAGCGCATTAAGTCTTGTTACATGTAATATCAGTTTGGTCCCTCAATCAAGCTAACATTTCAACGATGATTAAATGTCTTTCAGTAGACCTAAAAAAGTAGGTAATATTCAAAATCAAGTATCTGGAACATGCATTGAAGAAATCTGCTCGGGTATTTTACAGGTTGACACATGAGCGCTTTTTCCTCAAATTTTTATTTAAAAAATTTATCAATTTTAATTCTTGTAAACTAAAATGTAGTCCTATACTTTGACAAATACTGCGGCAGTACTGCAACCTCCGGGAGGAATTAGAATTCAAAAAATTAAATATGTTTTTTGTTCAAATCAAATTAGAATAAGTTATCTATAATGCAGCCTAAGATTTTTCGATATTATTGAAAATTAAGAAAAAGGCAACCATTTAAAAATTAAATTCGACTTTTTCTATCAAAAATCAAACTTTATAATAGAAAGTATAACTGAAATATCAAAAAGTCGTATTATTTCGGGGAAAACACGTTTAAGATTTTTAGTGCAATGTTTACGCTACCTAATAACACGTCATGAAATATTTGAGAAATTAATTCTGCTTGGTATAAGAAGACGATTTATGCAAATAAATCTCAGTGGCAACGAAAAAGGATGATATTCTGCTACAATCCGAGCTGTTGAAGCACAAACACTGACTTAATGTGTCGCCCTTAGAATTTCCCGAATTTCTAAAATCTTTTTGTCAAAATATTATAAAAGTGTTAAGATTTGAAAATATGTAAAATACAAATAATGTCGATTATTTCAACCCGTCTCACAGTAGTACAAATGATCTTTTTAGCGCGAATTAATTTAAAATGTCAACTTTCATTATTCTACTTATGTTAGTTACTTTTCTAAAGTTCAATGGATATAATTTAACCGAACAGTTAAAGCTACCGCTAACGGTATTCGGATCTGTTATTCTGTTAAAATCGATCTATTATTATCATTTTTCCGCGTATGATAACAGTAGCAGTTTTCTACTACGTGCTATCATTTTGTTTTATTAATTGTTGTTTCTTTTGTTGTTATCAGTTAGGCTACCTTATTTTAATTATGGCTGATGCTCGAAAAGGTAAATTTTAGTATTCTCTTGATTGTCATTAAATAGTTTTGATCGTACTGTATATTTCATTAAAGTCTCGAATGTTTTAAAGGATTTAAAAAAGTGCACGCGTTTGCATGTTAAGTGACTTGTTTTCATTTATGGCTTATTATATTAGCTGTAAATTAAAATAGATAGGAAGTGCCCTTAAATGCCCCTTTTTATTGTATTTGAATATTTCAGCAACCGATCAGCAATCACCCATTTGGAGTTTTTTCTAAAATGGCTGAAATTTAAACATTTGGATAGAAATAGTTGCTGTAATGGGTTGGTTGAGTACGTTCTTAACAAAAGCAACGCATGCCGACAAGGAATTCGAGAAAAAATTATAAAGTTTATAAAAAATATTGAAAAACGTTGGAAATTGTGTAATAGAGACCAGACTAAATTCAGCTCAAAAAATAAGACATGGTTAGAGTCCACAATAGTATTTCTTGAAAAGGGGCATGGAGTACAAGAATCCCAGTCTTCGAAATTCGGTAGACCATCAAAACAATTTGAAGATTGTGGCAAAAGAGCCAAACAAAAGAACGTTCACAATTTGGTGTCTATAGCTAGTGTAGGGGAGCTTTCGCTGACAATACACCTAAGCTTAAGGAAAAGTGGGAGACGAGATGCGGCAGAAATAGTTCAAGATGTTATTAAACCAAGCTCTTCTAAACGTGCAAATAAGTACAAACGTGCCTACAAGTCAGTGGGATCTGTTGAGCAAACTGTTGTACCTTTGACACCAGAAGAGGCATTGTTGCTGATCATCAATACAAAATCCAAAAGGCAACGTATTTGGCATATATAGGACAACTCGGAGAAGAAGTTCAAAAAGCAAAAAATAAAGATTTTAAATGCATAAAGGAGCATAGAAGTAGAAAAGATTCGGCTGAACATACAAACATTGATTTATTTAACTATTTTTTAATGTCATCAGACCCAATTATATCTCATTTGGCATTGAAAAGTAAATACAACAAAAACAAGTTAAAACTTGATGTAGAAGCTATGAATCTGCTGCAATCCCCGTCTATTTGAAAAACATAGAATGAATATTTTTCATTTATTTTACTAATAGAAATTAAAACAAATAAATTAAGTTTAAAGCAGATGCTTTTTTAAATTTGTTATCACTATTTTTCAACTATTTTAAGTGACATAACAAAAATTTCTTATATTTTTCATAATACAATAATTAATTCGCGCTAAAATTTATATCTAGACATACCTCTTGGGTGGTGGGACATACCTTTTGGGTGTGTACAATATGAAGCCTGACTGATTTCTGATAGCTGTGCTGATCAAGTTGTTTTTGCTGGTTTTACTGAAAATTCTACAACAAATACGCAGTAAGCAAAGTTATCAGCGATCAATTGCGCTAGGAAATAGATGTGATCCTTTTTTGAAAAGGATCGTTACTTTTGATAAAAAATTGATCTTCCTGGGTCAGGAGAAATTCTTTCGATAAAAGTCGCAAAACATGTTCGTAAATGGTCCTTACACCAACAAAAGATTATGGTTACCTATGCTGATATGCTGAAAATATAATCCGTTATTAATTCAGGAGAAACCACTGATATAGTAAATGTTACTGCTCCAAGATAGAACACTTATGCAACAAAAACTCCGTGAAAAATACCTTGTTCACAAAGAGCTTTTTCACCTTTTCAGAATCGTTCCTGCATCAGAAGATGCTCCTCCCTCCCCCGAATATCACTCAAGAATGATTATTTTCTTTCACTATTAGTGTGTAAATTTAGTTAAATAATTTTACATCTCCAAGCCCTTTCCTCTTCTTTATAATAAATTTTTGAACGTGCTCCTTCCAGACAACTATCTTAAGTGCGCCGCTGGACACAGCCTTTAGAATTCAGGCACTTGAGGAGTATAGAAAAAAGTTGAATCATGTAAAATACATTCACAGGAGTATGGTCATAAATTGTGTTTATACTACAGTTTGGTTTTTCTGGAGTGGTTAATTACAGTACGAAAACGCTAATGAAAGCTATATGAAATGACGTTAGTGTGTTTAACTGTCAAATAAGCTGCTAGATTTAATAATAACAATAAGTGACTCCATGAATTTCGAAATATTTCCCTTTACTGCTTTATTTATTTCTTTTAACTCAGTTTAATGACTTCTTTTATAGTTGCTGAATATACTAATTTATAGGGTAATTATTTTTATTTAGATACTGGAGGATGGGGGGTATTAAAAAGTTAAATTTAAACAAATTTACCCATCCTCTGGATCCGCGCTTGCTGTCACTTAGGAGAAACAATCAATAGTTTCACAGTTTGTACAATTTCTGAGACCAGAATTCCTTCTTCTTCAATAATTAAGTGCCTACAACTTAATTATCAGAACAGCTTACTGATTGTTATTAATTACCTTTAGAAAAAGTACAACTGTATACAATATCGGGTTAATGGCATAAGTTGCCAAGAAATTATTTAGACATTATGAGAAACTTTTAACGTAGTAAATGCTAATAAAAATGTTTGGAGGTCTGTAACAATTGCTCATTAATTAATTACAGAATTATGACGACTGGACGTAATTAAATTTGTGTAATTAATTTGTACTACCTTACAGTGCATTTTATTACCTTAAAAAGTTTGATATTGTTCGGCAGAAACATCTGAATTTCTTATTAAATTTTCCGTAGTAGATTTTGTATTTACCTTTTGTTGCCCAAACAGGGCGGTTTTAAAGTATCCTGCCAGCGACAAAATCGTTGAAAATTCTACTTTTTTTATTTTTTTGCATTAGTTTTGACTGCAAGATTCGTACAAAAAGATATCAAACTGCGAGCTGATGATGCTGATAGTTGGTGTGGACAGTTTCTAGCTTTGAATCGACATCCGAAGTTGACTCTTTTTGACAGGAGGGCTGCGAGGCCCTCTAATTACCTCAATCCACCGACATAATGAAATGGACCGCGCGTCACAATGCTATACTTGGTACCAAAATGGGATCACTTTTCTCAGGTCGTCTCTTTCCGTCTAAGGATGATTCCAGTGGCACTTCATCAGTGTCAGCTGCGTTTCAAGCTATGCAAATGAAAGAGTTAAAAGTAGTTGCCTCTCGTTTCGTCTAAGAACGATTTGATAAGAAGAAGACCAGAAAAAGTGTGCTCATGTGAGACAGGGCATTGCGCGGTTCAGGAGTTTTATATGTCTATGCCTCGATCTTATAAGATATTTTGTGTTGAAACCCCTTTTAGAAGACCCATTTCAGATTAAGGCTTTTAATGTAGCCTGCGATTCTTTTTGGTTGCTAAATTGAAAACACAGTTTGGTAAAATAAACTCCATATAAACATGTTTCTTTTGTTGTTTTGTTGTTGCAGTCGCAAAGAATGTATTCCACTATCACATCATCCTTCAGACAAAATCATCACATGTCCTTCTCAATTTTGGCCGTCTTTTTAATGTGATTTCTCAGCCATTCATTTTAGCTTTACTTTCCATTTTAGATCCGCCGGCGTACCATCTTTGTACGTCCCTTTCAAATGTTGAACCACCAGAACGGTGCGGTTCTATAAGGTTACTTTAAATGGTAAGCGAGATATGACTTTCTTCGGCATTAAGTCCGTCAACGTGGTGGCCGTAATGTCCTATTGGCATTTATCGATGTGGCCATACAAATGGCACTGCAGGTAAGGAGATTAACACGTTGAGCGCGGCGTCGGTCCCTATGGACCGGCATTTAAAAGCTTTCTCAGTTCAGATGCATTTTAACATGCAATTCTCTCAGGAAAGCTTTTGTGCTATTTGCCGCACTCAACGTGTTAAGCAGGGCGTCCAAGGCTACAGTGGACAAATACGTATTGCACTTCCACTTTTGTACGCTTAATTGCACTAGCTTTTGTATCGTATTAACGCAGAATAGATAACTATGGGTTTTGTAATTGGCATATAAGACCATAAAATCATTTTCAGCATGAGTGCCCAAACTATTCCAATGAACCTTTGAAAACATCTTATCTTTTGACTCTTTTGAGTTGAGAGTTCCAAGTGAAACCCTCGTCTAGAGTTAGCTGTAAATATTTGGACTGCGTTGAAAAGAGAGTGATCTTCCCTCAAGAGTTGGAGCTACAGGGAGAGTTTTTCTTTTTCTTATAATAGAAACCAGGATTGTTTTTTGTAAGTTGATCCGCAGGTTGACTTGTGCACCAGTTGCCTACTGTGTTTACAGCATTTTATATTTTACCAGATATGTGATGGTCCTACTTGCCTGCTGCTACAACAACAATATCGTCTACTTAACTTTGCCCATCGTAGCCGGAACCCAATGTTTTCTTCAAAAAAATTATTGAGAACCAGCTACCACAACGAAGGGAACAGAATCTTTCATTGGGGCAATTTCTGTTGGCTCTCAGGTTGGTTTTGATATCTCTAATCTTCTATCTATGGAATTATAGCCTGTTCCGTTTGTTCTTCAGAGGTCCGACTTTCTTGACAGTCACATTCGATTTAAGTTAAATGCAGCTTAATAAAGTCATGATTTTTGAAGACGTATCTCTTCACTGAGTGAATAGCGAAATTCGCTAGTTTGGTCTCATAAATAAGCACGTCCAAGCTCCTTCACAATTTCGCACTGGAGTGCGAAGGTATCAGTAGCAATAGAGCGTCCTATTCTATGTTTTTTGTATGTCCAGCAGTAAAATTAAAAATTCTGCATTTGACTTGAGGTTTCAATGAAAAGCTTATCGATTTGTTGATGTGAAGATTTTGCACTAAATTTTCCGGCTTTCTAGTGGAATATGGACTTTAGAAAGTTTAATTAGCGATCTTGAATTAGTAAAGATAGTGCGGAGTTCTTCGTTTTTACTTTGTTCTTCCGCGAGACTTGTATCAAGATTTGTGAAGTCTATGAAGTCAAAGAGTGACCTTTATAACGAGTCAACGAGAATTGGCATATATAGTCCAGCTGTTTCGTCTGACATGACGTGATGATTTCTCGGTTGTAGAATATTTGTCCGTAGTGAAAGGCTTGTGATCAGTAATAACTATAAAATCTTTGCCTCGATGAGGAAGAGGAATTTTTTGATGATTTTTTGATACCATTGTAAACAGTTAGTATCTTCCTGCCGATTGTAGAACAGTTCTGTCGCTTGGGAGTCAATAGTTTGGAAAAGAACTAAGTGACTTCCACTTGTCATTGTTAAGTTGCGCACTTGGATGCCAAGTTGGAAGCTTTATCGAGCTTTAGAATTTGGATGAATGAGTAGAATTTGTTTCTTTAAGGCTTCTTTGAATTGGTTGAATGCACCGCTGCACTTTGTCTATTGAAAAATGGGGTCGGAGGATCTGAAATGGATAGCACTCCTATGTTAGATGGCGAAATTTCATCTTTATTTATTGTACAATCTAAAATGTCGAGTATTCACTTAATTCATATTTTGACGTGGTTGACACTGGTACCATATCCGTTGTGGCTACAGAATAAAATGTGTTTTCTTGTGCTCCTCCGGTCTACCTCATCCTCATTCTACCTATTAATATGTCGTCTATGTAGATAAAAAATGAAATCAATATTTTGTAAAACTTCGTTAATAAACGCTGAAAGGTTTGCACGTCATTATTAACTCCAAATGACATTCATAGGAATTCTAAGAATCCGAATGGAGTAATAGTGGCTGCTTTGTAAATGTCCCCAAACACTACGGGGTATCTAACGGTTAAACTCGCCCCAGCTCAACTTTGGAGAAGATTGTGCAACCATGAAAGTTTTTCGTGCAACCTTACAAGTTCGGCAAAGGGTTTTTGTCAAAAGCAGTAGAAGCCTTTGGTTGGCAATAGTCGCCATAGAGTCGACCGTCTGTGTAACCTTCTTTGAGTACCATGTGTAGGTCCTGGAAATACGCAACCGGAAGAAGTTAACAACACGTGGCGAACACCTGTCACGTTCTTGCGATTTACGCTTAAAAGTCAAAAATAAAGAATATTAAAATTTTCCAAGTACACAGAATGATTAAGAAAAGATCAGAGAATATTTTAATAAAACAATTTACGAACCGGAAATTAAATAATTTGAATCGATTCTGGAAAAGTCCTAAAATAGGAGGCGAAAGTTTGAATAGGGGCCATTTCTTTATAAAAGCTTCGGAAGGTGAAGTGCGCTGTTCTTTGCCCCAGAGGGTGGAATTTTCGAATTGAAAGTTAAATAAAAGAAAAGTGAAAGCCGAAAATTAAAAGTGGGATGTTGAAATAAAGAAGAAAGACAGTTAAAACAAAGGCGATATAAAAAGAAAAGTAGAAGGAAAGTGGAAGCAATTGAAAACAAAAAAAGGAAATCGGACATCAGTAAGGAAAGGTCAGTAAGGTCGGCTGACGTAAGGGGAGAAAACAAGGCAGAAATCCAGGAGCAGGACGTCGGATCAGGCTAAGGCAACGCAGAATTTAAGTGGAAAAAAAGATAAGTACCCTTCCTTTTCCTTTCTAATTTGTATTAAAACATACACGTTCGTGCTGACGTATCAACAGTGAAAACCGCATAAAACCTTGCCAGCCACTTGAGTCATTAGGGGTTAGTAAATTTAATTAGTTCTGCTATAGAATGGTGTGAATGATTGCCCTAACTATTCTAATCTTTAACTTGTTTAAATGGTTTCATCTTCTTGAATGATTTTGAGTTTCACTAAAGTGATTGCGAACATAATCCCTTTGAATTGTGCTTGAAATTTAATGTGAAAAAGGAAAGTGGTGTGTTTATTAAATGAATTTAAGTGAGTTTTGAGTTTAGTTTTTTGTTTATCTTTTGTGCGTTCGACCCGACTAGTTCGTCGACTCAAGCATCAAAAACCACGTGGCGCCCAAAGGTGTTAAGGTCCGGTGCAAAATGTATCCTCCCACTTCTCCAACGCTAGCTGGGGTAATATTTACGCATCACGAAAGTGCGTAGCACATTATGCTTACCAGCCTTACCTACGTACGTAGCTCTTTCACGTTTTACCACAATTTGAGCATTTAATATCGTGATTAACTCGGTTTCGTAGAGTACAATGTAAGTGCCAACATTCGGCGGTTCGAAAACTTCAATTGCCACAGTAAACCAAGAATATGTGTAGTTAGGAATACGATTGATCCTTAGTGGTACGTAACTATCGAAAACTTTCTTACTTACTTAACAAAGTTTTCCACAAAAATGACCTGATCATCTATAGGCGAATAGATAAGTTGCCATTCTAAACGAATTTGACTCGGCGAAGAGATTCTCACGATTTATATTGACAAAATCACAATATTTTTTATTACGTTTTACATTACCTCGTAAATTAGGAAAATTACATCGTGTCTATAAACATTGGAAAATGAAATTTGATTAAAAATATAATCAACTCAGAATCATCAACAATAAAAAGTTCCATCAAAATCTCATTTCAGATTAGGGAAACTTTTAAAAAATTTTCTAATTCAAATATTAGATCTATGTCATGGCAAAATAGTTTATTAAAACAGTTTCTTAGGGTTTCGTATCCAAAAGGGTGCCAACGGAACCCTATTACTAAGTCCCCACTGTCCGTCTGTCTGTCAGCGGGCTGTATTTCATGAGCCGTAATAGGTAGACAATTGAAGTTTTCACAGATTGTGTATTTCTATTGCCGCTATAACAACAAATAATAAAAATAAAATAAAATTAAAAATTAAAAGGGGCTCCTATATAAGAAGCGTGATTTTCTCGTGCCCTCCATACAGCAGCTCAACAGGAACGGGATGGGAATAAGGAGAGCATAAATTGGGCTCTAAGTCTTCAAACTGTATGAGCGGACATAATATGATGAATTAAATATCCCGAAAATACGATGGGACGGATTTATAATTGCACTTCCGGTTATGGAAAATCTCGGCACGGTAACACTCATCGCTCGTTCTGTTTCCGTGTACAGTCCGGGTTTCACCTTTCTGCTGGTTTTCGAACGTAGCCCTGCCCCGTCAAAAGTAACAAGTCCGACGCATAGAGATAAAGAAAGGAGACGCTACATCCGTGTAAAACACGTATGTGAATTTAAGCATTTTCTTTCTCTGAGAATTTACCACAGAAGAGAAAATTTTCGCCTTTCATTTTGACAAGTGTCATATTTATTTGCAAATTTAATTCGTTTGGTGAACTTGAGATTGAAAAAGTAAATATTCGAATAGAGTTTGTTATTAACTTGCAGTGTTTTTGATACAGTGAAGTATAGTGATAGAAGTGTAACTGTCATTAGAAAAAAAAACTTTATTAACTCTAATAAACTGAAAAATGATGTGTGCAGTACATTATTGCAGAAACAATCATAGGCATCTAAAAGAAAAGTCGTTTTTCCGGTAAATTTAATAGTTTCCGCGACAATTTTGTAAGTATGAGTAATTTATTTGTTCAAAAGTAATAAGCAAGGAATAATAGATTTCTGTATGACTGTCAAATAACCTACATAAATATCTGTATTGAGGGATGTAATGAAATTAGACAATTACTTAACAAATCTTTACATATTGTTATAGGGTCTCTTTTGTTTCTTTTACGAAAGTATTTAAATAAAAAGTACTTAGTGTTAAATCTCGTACGCTGGTACGGAACCCTTTGTTTGCGAGTCCGACTCGCACTTGGCCGGTTTTTTAAGGTATTGCTTAAGCTCATGGGACAACTCTATGATGTACACAGCACAGCTTTGGCGGAGGGAAATTTGGGAAGTTAACATGAAATTACTGTGCAACATCCCAGCTTCACAAGCAAAATTATCGTCAGTAGAAATTGCCTCAACCACTGGTATCCATATATATCACCGCGGTTTGTGCAGGATTAGATCTCACGCCAGCAGAGAAGAAAATCTGCAGACGTGTGCCTCAGCCCACTCGGTCACCGACGTAGTCTGATATTTGTATTTTTCCCCTATTTGCCCTATTTCCTCCTTTTGCTGTATATCTACATAATTTGGATGTGCAAAATCATATAATATAGAATGCTCTTGTACTGGTTTTATGAGTTCTTCATCTTCTTCGTCATTCATGTTTAAATTTAAAATTATGTACCTACTGTTAATACGTACGTGTAAAATAAGCTAAATAAAGGTATTATGTGATTTATGATTCGCTAAAATCCTTTAACTGATACAATAATCGATCTGCTGTTCACATATAACCGATCAGACTTGAATTCGTTATGGCCATCGACCGGCTTCAGTCAAAATATCTTTGCAAACTTTTCTATTCCTGAATGACTGAGCTGGATGTGCATAGAAAAATACTGCACCGGAGATATATGAACGCTTTTTTATAAATATATAAAACGATTGCAGTAGTAACTGATTCTGAGCTAACGGACCGGTAACGTGATGAAAATATATGAACCGACTTTTAAAAGGGTCCCAAGATTGTACCCTGAGGTGCTTTATCTGAAATATTAGCAACAGTTGATGACGTGTCATTAATTTTAAGTGTTTGACACTTGCCAGCCAGAAAGCTTGATATATAGCTGCTGAGAACTGGAAATTGTTAATAAGTTTGTTTTGTTTTAAACTACCAAAAGTCTTTAAGAAATTGAGCAACATCATGAAAACGACGATACCCAAACTATCACTTAGGCAAAAGCGAAGGTCAGTGAAGATGATTAGGAAGTTGTTCGCTAATGGTCTTCTCGAATATTTTCGAGGGTAACACAGGATTCTAATAGGCCTGAAGTCAGATGGAGATAATGTTGACCTCTTTTTGGGAATTGGCACAACAATGGCATGTTTCCAGAACTTAGGAAATTTGGATGAGATTACGATAAAATTAAAAGTAAACTTTGAAGGAATACCGTGTCATATCCAACGGCTTACTACGTACGCACTTTTAAAATTCACGAAAGGGAGCTGGTCTCAAACTTTTTGTGGATACAGGCTATAATATTGTCGTTTCGTAACGCGAGAGATTATTAGAAATTAAGGACACGCCGGTGGTCGAGTGGGCTGAAGCGCACGTCCGCAGAATTTCTTCCCTGTTGGCTTGGGTTCGAATCCTGCACAGGACATGGCGATTTTTCTGGGTACCAGTGGTTGAGGCAATTCTACTGGCAAGAATTGTACTTGTGAAGCCACTGGGATGTTGCACAGTAAAAATTTCATGTCAAAAAAATTGTGGCTCACTTGCAACATTTGTTAGGTTAAAATTTCCCAATCTCCCCTTCCCTAATTTCCTTCCGCCTAAAAGCTGTGCAGTGCATCATAGGGTTGTCCCCTGAGCTTAGGCAACACCTTAAAAAAAACTAATTGTTGGTCCTCTAATCCTTCTGCCAGTTGAAGTCGAAGTTATTGTCGGGGGTAAATTGTTTGTCATTGTTCCGTCAGCACCACAGCTCCTACTTATTCCTGTAAGTAGACTCATCAGTCACTTACTATACCTTCACGATTCTATGTTGATCCTCACATCGAATACGCCAGTATAGCTCCAAAAACGGACCTTTTATTTGCCACTTACAGCAACCAAAGTGATAACCTTATCATTTCCCTCTCAATGAAGCATCTATAGCTGTGTTTTTTTTCACAAGATCCATACAGTTCTCAAGATGCGGGTCTCACTTAGACACATAATTGCAACAATACAAGATCTCGATCTTTATACAGATCTTGGATCTAGATCTTTAAAGATCTGGAAATTAGTACTTAATTCCACATATGGGTACCTTTTCCTAGTCTTAGATGTTGGCACTACTTGTTCTCAAACTCAAAGAGTGATCCCAAAAGTGAGCAAACATCTATAATATAAAATTGTAAGGAATAAAAAAAATAAGTAAAATTTCCGCGTTTAAAATATTGCAACTTATTACCTACAACATAATAAATTAATGACTTACAATTAGCAGCTGTCGCTTGGCAATGATTATCGGTACTGCCAATGTATAAAATTAATTCCAATAAGATTCCGATTGCCTATAGATATGGATTTTGTAGCAAAAAACCACAGCTTATATAAATTTTAATTTGGGTTGCCTACATTAAAAATGAAGAGGCCATGCCATATTCACAGTAAGATGTACGTTATGATGCCTATACGCACTTTATTGTTGATTTAATTTATTGTTCGGCTAAACAATTCTGAAGTAGAAGAACTATAACAACACTTAACACAACTGTGTTTTACTAAATTATTGAGTACACTTTTTTTAAACAAATCTATCGTGTTAATGAAAATTTGCATGTAACTTTTCCAAGAATACCTTGTTTTCCTATTCCGATTAGTATGCCTCAGTAGAGCCCTCAAGTGTTTTCTAAGAAACTCCTAATGTTTTTACATGCAACTATGGGGCCCCGGTAATAACCACATACACTCATGCATTATTTATTAGAAATAGAAATTAGGGAAAACTACGTGAAACTGAGTTGTTGCCATATCATATTATACTTTTTTTTTTCTTAATTACATACTTACGTATGCAGTACTGTTCTGCCTCCTTTTAAAGTGGAACCTTGAACAGGAGAGTAATTAATGAAGCAATAGGCGCTAATTACACATCATTACAAGATTTTGTCGGCAGTGTTAGCTAATGAGACGCTAAAGAAAGTGTAACAAAATTGATGTTAGCTTTTACGTAGGTACATGTAGTTATTCTGAAGTTTCTTTAAATTCGCATGTGTAACTTTATAAGTACAGAAAGTAGGACTTTATAAGAACAGGATATGATGCGGACATACATTGCGTGAATAAGTAAATAATTTGAAAAAATTTGATTGTCCAATATTTTCTTCCAACAGTTTTTATAAATCGGAAGTTAAATACATTGGTCCCGATTCACTAGTAACTTTTATAGCTTTTTAACATATTCGCTGCCAAATTCTCTATGGTGAAAAAATTCTCGAACAGAACCAAAATTAAGCGGATTTACATTTTGATCAAACTCAAATTTTACCGAATTTAGTATATTTTGAGTTGTTTTCCGATTTTAGTAATAAGTTTGAAAGCAATGATAGTGAAGACGACATTTTATTTGAAAGTAGTGCATTAAAATGGATGTTTGTAACATCCTCGCGACAATGTGGCGTACATCCGGTAAAAAGATCCAAACCCTAAAGGTCGAAAGGAGATGTTGGTTCTCATTCTGCTTAAACAACTGCGGCCTATAGTAAGTAGGAAAAACAAAAGATGGTAGTCTATTCCACATACGTATGGTTCGGCTCAAGAAAGATTCTCGAAACCTTACTGTTTCTGTTGGGTCTTGTCACAATGACGAAAGGGTGAAGACAGCTCGTTGCGCAGGTGGCACGCGTTGGAATAAAACTTCAAGGAATCAGACCAGAGATTTCGTTAGAACAGTGTCCATTATAGTAGCGATAAAAGAGGTTAGGCATGCGACATTGCGGCGGTGCTCAGGGAGTCAATTTTAGAAGTAATCAACTCATCACCAATAAGCTTAAAAGCTTTTCTTGGTAGTTCTTAGTTTTTGGATATACTCAACGTACTAACTACATATTATATATAACCTTAGGCAATTGACTAACCAAAAAAAATTTATTAAGCAACACGAGACGACTCGGTAACCAAAGTTTTAACTACTGCAATAATTCACACTTCCACAGTTTACAAATTTTGGGGTTACAATTACAATTCTAGAAAGGCCTTAATTCTAAAGTTCTGCTCTTCTTGGTAAGCGGCGATTGATCGGCGATGGATCCGGCCTTTCGTGTCGCTTACCGCAATTTCCAATTCTCCTTCCTGACATATGCTTTTGGGCTGTCTTAATTCCTCTTCTTCACCACACCAGCCGTCCACTACAGGGAGGCCAGGAACAGAATTCTGTAATTCCGACGGGCGTCGCTAGCTCTCCGCAACTACTATTCCTGATTATCCGGAAACAAAAATTTAATTGTTGAGAGACTCCAGAGCCGACCCAAAACTTTATAGTAAGGTTCGGAAAGCGAAGATTCCAAACACTCGTCGATCCAGCCACTTTTACCAACTTCCATGCAGAATTTTCACAAATGCTGCCCGGACTCTCGACTCCCCGAATCGAGCTTTAAGCGGCTACCTATCTAAGGTGGTCTTAATTCTAACTTTGTCAACCCATCAATTCACCTATGACCCGAACAGCAAATGCACCTTGAGAACTTGTCAGCCGAGAACGGAAAATTTGTAAAACAAACCTAGGTACCTGCACTAGTTCCCATGGTGGCTGCGTCAAACAGCAAAACACCTAAAATTATTTCAACCAGATAACACTTCATGTTGTGTTGATTTGGGTTCTTGCTTCGGTAGAGGAAAATGCAATTGTAAAACGGTCACCGACTACGTCGCCCAAGTTATTCCACTGGTAATGAAACTTCGTGCACTCAAGGTCTAAGGCATGCAGTTTATACCTCAGGATATTTTACGTAAGGATCGAAGTGGGCGAGTTGAAGAGGCGATAACCCAGTGGTGCAAACCATGGAAGCCGACGGAAATTGTCGCGGGTTCGAAATCCCTCAGGGAGACAACAAAATTTGTTTTGCAGCCAACCGTTACAGACATAAAATCTTTGGACGGCATTTCGATGTGGACGAGGGTCTCCGAACAAATGTTGATCAGATTACTTGAAGGAATTGACTGGTATTACTCATACCCATTAATTACTGTACACCTTGTATATATGCATACTCGCTACCAAGAATTCTTAAAGGCAAAACTAAACTTTTCTCTATGCCATTTGCTTTTTCGCCTCTTTTTTGTGCAATTTATTTACTTTTACACGATTACTTAGCTTTACGCGGTTTTGTTACTCGGCACGGATCAACTACGTAAAAAACGACAATTCACCTTTTGGGGCGACGCAAAGGTTCAGTTGGCAAGTTGAGTTCAATAAGGGCTATGGTCAAAGTAATGGTCGGAAAACCCGACACTGTACTCTATTCTGCCCATTCAACGTTTCGTCGGCATCCATATATAGGTACCATCCGATTTGATAGAAAATTTGCGGGAAGAAAAAAGGAAGTTTGACATAATATTTCCGTCAGGTTGCAACACGAGCCGCTTTTTGAAGAATTGTCACCAGCTTTGAAAGGTGCATTTGTGATGATAGCATCAATCTTAAAAGGGTTTAGATCAACTGCAACGCACCCAAGACATCACAGCCAATACACGACCTTCACCTGAAGTAGATTTTATTTAGTGTATGGTCAGATATGGAAGGGATTATCCAATTTGAGCTTTTGAAATGGAGCCAAATAATCACTGCGCACCTCTACTATGAGAAACTAATGCGATTAATTGCAGAGATACTGGAAAACGATCCAGGTTAACTAACAGGAGAGGAGTATTATTTTGTCAAAACAGCACTCAAGGAAATCTATTAAAAGTGACGCTGGAAAAAGTATCAAATTATTATTATTAAATTGTTTCTGTTTCATTGTGAAGATGGCAGAGTTAGTTATGGAATGACCTGATATATAAGTCGTCACGTCAAAGAACACATCAACTGCATGCAAAGTAACATCCTTGATTTTATTAACAAATTCAAATGAATGTTTCACTGCTAGACTTGGTGGTGGGTTTAGTTTTCTAAATTTTGTAACTAACCATTTTGTCAGCTTTTCAGACTATATTAAAGCTCGAAGAATCCACCTAAATTGTGAAAATTCCTGCTCCGCCACTGCTTATCGTCGAACAACGTCAGAAACTTCCATACTACCGTCGTACAGCGTAGTTAGAAAAATCGAAAGTGATTTTATTTTTCGCTGTGGCGAAAAACGCGACCGCGTTGTCATCCACACTGCGATTTTCTATCGTCGTTCATCGGTAGCAAAACTCTGTTCGACGATCGTGGAGGAATACGACGATAGTAGCTGCGTTCTTTTGACAGAGGAGTACAAAGTTGTCATATATTAACTGGGTTAAATTAACTCGATTATTTAATCGAGTTAAAAAGCTTATTGGATTATTTAAGTCTTCTATGGGAAAATAGATGGCACTTCTTGAAAGCTTTTGTGTTTAAAAATTGATTTTGCTCATCATAGCAATTAAAATATGCACTAATGTGGGCAAAACTAACATTAAGGTAAATCTCTAGTGAATAACGGTCTTTACTTATCTCGGGTTTGCTTAAAAAGAGGAAAAGATAAGAAGAAGAATTATCCATATACTCCATGGATTCCAACCGTTCTTTTTAGCTTTCATAACTCTGTTGCCCAAAAGAACACAGCTAAAGTAGTAGCGATAGCGAGCTTAAGAGGACAGTAGGTTGAGATGCTTGAATCGTAGCAGAAGCTTTATCTGATGTGGAACACTCAATTTTAGTAGTGTCTTATTTGTTACATTTTTTTTCCTTTTTTCTGAGTATCCAAAATTAGTACAAATTGAGAAATGGTTATATGTTTAGTTTTTATCTACATTTCGGATTCTCACATTTTACTTTTTATTTCCATTTTGTCTTTTCACTAACGAGATTTTTTCTACTGCTTTCCGCTCACGGTACATTTATAAGTTTGATTCTGATCACAGTGAATCACAGCTGTATTCGTGCGTGTATGTGTTTCACGTGTTTCACTGGCGAAATCTTTTATTACACACCTTATTTTCATAACTGAAGAAATGACAAACTCCAATTCCAACGCGAGTTCCTTTTATAGTATGAAGTAAACAACTTTGTGTAAACAATGACCTCACTCGCACACGTGGGTTTGTTTATGTTTTATGTTTATGTGTACTAAGAATAGCGCGGATAAAGGCGCAGAACTCTGG